>JAIWNE010000044.1:0-237021 GCA_025331445.1 Blakeslea trispora | reverse complement strand
TGCTAAGAATTATATAATAATTAGTTTTCTAGTCGATTTGTTTCAAGAAACAAGTACTACTTCCAAGTTCTTCTTCACCATACATACAATATCATACATGATACCATACTTGGTGTACTGCCTTCTTGTTGGCTTTTCACCAAGTGGAAACACAAGCAAGAGCATACTTGTGGCTAATGAATGACAGAGTTAGCTACGATAATGAGGTTTTCAAATCACAACTTACCTTCGCCACCACAAATGTCATATAGACGCTCAGGAACACCATGTCTAGCGCATGACATGGAGAAAACACCATTTGCATCATACCTGCTGCTAGACATGTTTCTGTTGCTGTTGCTGTTGGCTTTGAAGACACTGTCTTCGACTTGATCCAAGACACACTATTAAGCGAAATTAATGTTGTACTTCAGATATTTAGGCCCTTGCTCTGTTCTTACATCGTCCTTTCCAGCCTTGACGTTTTCAAAGGCATCAACCTCATTTCTTGAGCCCCAAAGAGAGCTTCAAGGGCAGATGGAGCTAATATACCATTGTCATGCAATGTTTCAGATGAAGCATCCTTTCGTGCTTCATCTGAAAGTTGCCGTCCAAGGTAACCAACTTTCTGTCTGCACCCTATCGACTTTATTTAGTATACACATGTCTTATCACTTGATGAGCTATACACCGCTTACTTCGCATGCAAGACATTGATCAACTGCACCAAGATCATACTTCTTGTTGACATTGTCTTGGACAAACAAGAGCAACCTTCGTACAAGAAGTACACGTTATTGACGATGAGCTTCGTCAAGGGAGACTCCTAAATATTAAGTAAATATGAGTAGAGTGATAAGTAATAAAAAAGTCGTCCATTTACCATCAGCACTCGATGCACCTGTTTTTTGATATAATTGGTTGCTAATTCGAGCAAAGCAATGGTTAGATACATAAAGCATTCATCTTTAAAAGATGAAATAGTCCATCATTGCAAAATCAATCGCTCTTTTGGGCGACTGAAAAGAAGCAGGCATTAGCTGGTTGCTAATGAGCTGCTTCGTCAAAGGCGAGCAGGAACAATGCTCAACATTTACTTTTTGAACACCTAAGAGTTGCTTTATGTAAGTCTTTTTCTAACTTTCGGAACTGCTTTTGATGACTTACTGTTCAAAAAGTAAAGTGTCAATTTGGACATTCTCTTGTCCGGACAAAGGCATTGAAGAGGCCTAAAGTTGGCACAAACCCTGGAGAGGTTGGGCTCTCCCATCAAGTCTTTTGACTTGATGTACCACTCCATTAACTCTTCGGAATGGGCGTTCCATTTCTGAAACATGAGCTGCTTGGGTGCAGGTCTGGTTTGACTAGCATGCTCCCTGCAGTCAACATTAACATCAACGTCGATCCAATCACCCATTCCGAGGTCATCGTCTCTGAAGTGGAAAAGGTTGCTAGTCGCTTGTTGGCTTGATGCTTCTGCTTCCAATCTGGATGCTTGATCTTTCAGATACATCTGATAGAACTTGGCATCTTTTTGTTGCTGTTCTTCGAATGAGAGCATAGGCTCCCTTCTACATGCTTTCTTGAATCTCTTCTTGGGAGGTTCAAGGTTATACTTTTTAAAAAAATTCTTCATGGTGCGATGTTCTGTGGTTATTAAGCGAAAGAAAAAGAAGACAAAGGCATGTGAGGTTTGTTGATGTTTTCGTCTGTCATCTGGCTTTTAAAATCTATCAAACATTGCTTAAATAGGTAAACTTTATAACAAGAAATTACCTTTTTTCTGCCCATGCTCTCGAATGAAATAGCTTCTGCTTGCGTATCGTATGTCTTGACTAAACTACTTACATTGTATAAAAAAAGGCTAAATATATCCAAAACTGGGTGCGATAAAAGAAATTTGCATTCAAATTTGATACTATGCCCAAGATTTGGCTATGATTTATGTCGTTATAGGAGGATAACTTTTCATAAAAGAGCATCTAGACGCTAAGACTTCGTCTGTATCTTCTTTCATATTAGTTACTAATCTTTAGCCAAAAAAACTCTATAAAAAATGAGAAAAGTGTAAAAACAAACTTTTAGGAGGACATTCGAACTTGTTTTACATATCAGTTTTGTAAAAACAAGAAACTCAAAGCTTACATGTTAAAAAAGATCAATTAAAATCGCTCAAATTACATATAGTATTAGAGGAATGTTTGGCCAAACTGAATCAGGTACTAAAACCTGTTACTTGACATCAGAATGTAATGATATCAGCATCAAAGTGGGTCAAATGCCATGATTTTGCACTAATTCTTCTCAAAATTGGCATGTTAGCCGCAATTTGGCACTCTTAGAATCGGGAAAGCTTCTAAAAGCAAAGCTTAATATTCTGCTATGTATCAGAAATCATTTCGAGCATTTCTAGGCTTTTCAGATGAGTGAAAGTGTTTAAATGGATAGTCAATCATGGATGCGACTTTGACATGCTCCAAATATGGAAATTTTATTTACATTTTATTCAAGTCTGGAAGACTAACTCCCAGGATCGGATGTGAAATCTGACAGTAAAAGATTTTTATTCTTAATTACCAAGAAACCAATCAAACAGATGCACGCTATTTGTGAGTCATAAATTTTTTATTTTGTCCTCTTTATTCTCAGACTTCCTTCTTTGTGGCTTCTTCATCTCTTCATCTTCATCCCCATGTTCACCTCTCCATGTTTGTCTTTTAGACTTACTCCTTGCTAACTCATCTTACCTTTTAGACCCACTGAACCAAGCCTATTCGACTGCATTCTTTGATGCTCTTTCTGCCTTTTGTCCCTTCTTTGTAGACATACTTAGGAGGCTTTGAGTCCATAGAAAGATGAACGCGTCTTTCTGTTTTGTCGACTTCTTTTCTAGACAGGCTTTTTTGCATTAAGGACACGACAGTGTTTCGTAGCATCTACTTTTCTATTTGTTTCATTACAAGCAATACTAGTCAGTTTGATTTAGATATTTGAGTATGGAGTTGATGATTATCTGTTGTCTTGACCTTGCTAGAAACAAGTTGCACCATTCTAAGCTTCAGCTTTACCCTGGTCTTTTTCTCTTAAAAAATTATCTCATTACTACTGCTTCAAGATGTAATTTCGTTCAAATAATTTAACATGTGCTTTAGTTCAAAAGGCCAGCCTTCTTTCTAAAAAGACAGGGGTACTAAAAGAAATAAACATAAAATAGCAGATGCTTACAGATACATTTTAAGACATGAAGCACAACAAAGAAGTGTAGCGTATTATTATTATTTTATTTGAAGAAAAAAACTATACATATCTAAAAACAACGATACTATAACTAAGAAACTTACATGTTATAAGCCAAGACAAATTGTGGACTACAAGCTTGGATGCTTCTCCATCCATGTATAGCCTACAATATCAGAGCGTCTGGCTGGAGAGCATCTTCAAGTGAAGCATCTGTATTGGCTGTTATCATACAAAAACAAAGATTAGTAGAGGGCTTGTTGACTTTAGCTAGTGGAATGGCAGGAAGGTTGGGGTGAGAGATGCACGTCAAGATGAAAACAAACCAGACTTTTCTTCATTTTGAATCTAAAAAAGAAGAAAAAAAAATTTTCTAAAAGAAAGAAAAACCAGTTGCGAAATTCTGAACTCCAATACTTAATACTCAAATGCAAGTGACTGTTTGTTGCTGATAAGTGGCTTGCTAATTCAATTCCGCTCAAAGAGTGAGTACAAGCTACCAAACTTAGTCATACACTGGCAAAGTATGTTAAGTTGTATAATTGTGAAAAAAAAAGTCAGTAGATCATCAGGCTACGGAATGGAATACAAAACACGAAAACAAAGAGAGAGAATTCTTTCGAGAGGAAAAGAAAAAGAACTTACGTTATGTGATGCCGTATTATACGAATCCTAAACGCAATCTAGAGTCCAATGGAACTACTGAAAGAAGGGAAAAGCTTTTATTCAGCATTGATGACAATGACACCTGCATCTAACCTGTCTTTGATGTCATTCAGGTGTCGAACACTCAAGTTCTGAAGGCGATAAGTCCCTGTCTTCGAGACATCACCTTTGAAACAGGAGCAGAGGAAACAGGGGTGGAGGGAGATGGCAGCCCAAGCAAGTAAGCTCTTGTTTTGGCTCCAGTAGCCATGACCAACTTGTGGACATACTTCCCAGGCGAAACACCCAGCTTCTCACCGATGCGGCTCTCGAACATTTTGCCTACATCTATACTCATATTGTTAGATAAATCTAAAAAAATACATGTTGTGTTGGAACCAAAACAATACCTGAGTTCGAGTAGCATAAAAATCTGTCATCGGCTTTGGCATCGTCAATGGCATAGACGTGCATCATATGCACGTCGAACTCTGCAAGGAGCCAGTTGGAGTAGCTCCTCAAGTTGGCTAACGCCTTCGTGAGGATAGCCTCACTAACTGGCAAGGTCTGCTTGTCCTTGGCATTGCAAGCGTTTGTCTGATCGACAAGCGCTTGCAAGGAGGAAGGTGGGCCATTTGTTATCTCTTGATAACTTGACAAAATGGCAGGCAAGTCCTCCTTCTTTTTGAAGGACAAGCCTCTTTCCACCGACATGTTGCTCAAGTGCTGCTGCCAGACGCTTCTTTTTCTGGCGACAGGAATTCGCGCAAACTTGGTCTTGAAGTCGTTCAGGTAAGGAAGACCAAGCTTGCCAATAGCCATGCGTCGCATCTCTTCTTCATCTTCTTCAGGATGCTCGACAAGAAATTGTCTCAAAGAGCATTCGAGCTTGTCCAACATAGCCTTAACGTAAGGCTTTTCTTGGAGTAAATTTTCGGTAGGAAGGAATTGCATGTTAGTTACAGGTAAAGGGAAAGAGATAGGAAAAGAGAAGGGATTTAAATTTTTTTTATTATCATTTTTTAAAGACAAAGAGATTTATAAAAAACAAGTCATGCAATAACATTTGAAATCGTGTAGTAGATGGAGACAAAAGCGACTATGGCTCTGACCACGAGTCTGACTCTTCTGAGGACGACAGAGAGTCACTTTCTTTCGAAAGTGACGAAGACTAAAATAAAACATTATTTTGTTAAATACATATTATGATAATCATTACTTTTGTCAGTTTTTATATGCATTTTTTTTACTGCTTAAGCTGAGGTCCAATCAAATAAGACATGAAAAGAAGGGGGGAGGGTGAAAATTCTCTATCGGAGATGAACTGAGGGGAGGTCGAGGGGAGTGGGGGAGGCCGCTCATGCTTAGTTAGCGAAATATTTTATTTTATTTTGGCGGAGAGAAAATCGCTAACTTAGCGTAAAATATTTGCATCCTAGGTGCAGGGTTATTTCACAATTATTTGAGTCACTATATACACCCCTCTACGCCGTGGTGCACCACACTGTGTTAGAAAAAATATTCAGCCTTAACCGAGATTTTTTTTGTAATTTTTTTTTGACAGCCATTTTGAAGCAACATGCAAGGTCATGAGCTACACCAAGTAAGAGATCACTCGTCACCAGTATACAAAAGAGTCAGAAACAATAGAGGAAGAAAGTAAATAGCATAGCAAGTCTATAAAACAAAAAAAAATAAAGATGAGACGCGATCCTTTACACATGTACTTTGTCATGAGCATGTTGTGTCTTTTAGTTACGATTAGGTACCTCATGAGTCCAGCCAACAGTGAGAGCAACAGTCAGAAGAAAATATTCGATAAAGAGAAATTCATTTGGTAAGATAGCAGAGTCAAAATAATCTGGAGGCGGTATTTCACTTGTCGCGAAAAAGATTCAAAGAGATGAGGCAAGCTCATCTGAGATGGAGCACCCATGTAAGCATGAGCAAAGGCGAGAAGACACAAAAAGAAAAAAAGCACAAGCAGTAAAGTTGGAAAGAACTCCAAGTTCAATCAAAAAGAGATTCGGCAAGCTTTAAAAGCACAAACCATAGTAGTGGAAGGAGAATAGGCGGATAAAAAGCATTTCTTGAAGATGAGATAGAGAGATGGCGATATGGGAAGAGACCCAGTACTTAAACAACGGTATAGTAAAGAGGAAAAGTATTTCTTGAAGCTTGGATAATGATCAGTGATAATGACGGAACAGGCAGACCAAATGAGTACACAAGAAAGAAGACAGACATGAACAGATCAGACATGGGATGGAAATACAATAAGCAGTTGAATATCTGGTTACGAAGAGGTTTCATGTCGATGACTACGAATAGAGAAATTTAGTGAATGCAATGTGCACAATAGCATTTGAACAGATAACTAAGGAAATCGAAGGAATTCGGGCAAGAAATATTTAAGCAGAGGCATCGATCCTGATAGGCAGCATAGATAGACATGGTTTTCAGATTTCAGTCAAAGAAGTATGAGTTTGAGCAACATGGTATAAAGCAGACAGCATGGATAAAAAAGTCATGGATGAGGCGGTAAAAAGTAGCACAGAAGAGGGTGAGATGAATAAGGGATTGTCTACTAGAATCCATGATAAGTGGTTGTATAAGTGTATAAAATGTTGAAGACAAGCAAATGCATACTAATAAGAAGATCGAAGCAGCAAAGAAATGAGAAGAGAAGCGTAGCCGAGGTGTTAGAATGTTGTTATGATAAGGTGATATACATGAAGCTAGTGTGAAATAAGAGAGTCAGTAATGCTGATAGATTATAAAATATTTGTAAGAATAAAAAAAGATAAAAGTGCTTACCGTTTGCTGTGCATATAATGAAAAAAAGAAAGAAAAAAGAAAATGGGGGATTGAAAAAATTAGCCAGTATATATGAGAAATATGACAGTGATGGGAAGAAAGTATTATTTCATTAATAGATTCAAGCTAAAATTGTACTGAAATGGGAAATGTCTTGGATTTGCATAAAGAGCAACTTTTACTGTAGAATGAATGGTGATTTTTGTCTATAAAGAGCTAAACACATTTAGCAATGTAATATGATGGTATTTAGTTCTTTTGCCTAAAACGATTCTCCCAAAATAGCCTAACCCCCAACTTCCTAATTAGCATGCTTTTTACATGAAATACTCATTGTTTGTCCCCCATTTTTAGTTCAAAGCAATTTCGCACTCGTGCATGACTTTTTTTTTCTTTTGTTTTTTAATATTTCTGCTAAAAAGCACCTTGTCTGATATTTTTTTTGGCACTTAGAATTTATTTTAAAGAAATTCGATGGATGAAAATAGCACGCACTTGGTCAACCTTTCCAATTTGCTTCAAACTTTTAACTAAACAACCTTGAACATGTAGGAGTACAATGAACTAAAAAAATCGAATCGTTTATTTACTAAATCCATCAAATCTGCTCTCCAAAACTTATCGTTTGGGCCAAACTACCATTTTTTGGGCCAAACTACCACAAATTAAATTTTCTTGCGCTGTAGTGACAAGCAATGTTCTTCTTGGCTGCTTCTTGACTTGAGGTGAAGCCAGAAACCATTAAGAACTGCTGGCGACACACCCGCATCTTGGAGAGCAAGAAGGACAAAATGGTAGAGCCTCCTACCACTGCTTTGCCCTTGGAGCAGGAGATTGTTGACAGTCTTAACTGTCTTATTCCCCAGCTAAAGTGCGTCCAGTTTGTAATCGCCAATAACTTTTTAGAGGAACTTTTGACCCATTTCGTCGCCGATTAAAATCGCACCTTAAAATTTGTCTATACTGGATTTTTTTTTTATTTATATGAGCTTTCTATGACTTTTGTATGTTTTAGAAAATTTTTTGACAAGCTCATTTGTCTCGATGGCATCATGACCTTGGCTATATGCTTCTATATACCGATAAGCAAGGTTTTGCCATTTTCTAATTGTCTTTGTACCATTGGTAACCTGATTGCTGTCTAGAAACTTATGGATGTTATCTTTAAGGCCCTTAAATGTGTAGTCACACTCAAGACGAGCAATAGGCTTTGACTCGGCCCAGTGTCGCTCAATCCAATTGGTTTCGCAATGATACTTTGGATAGAGTGTCATCATATGGCCATTGTTGATGATTGTTTCTTCTAGGATTGACTTTTGATTAACAAAATCATCTTGTGCCGACAGTATTTTCTCTAGACAACACTTGTCACCAGTATGCTCATCATTACACTTTTTCAAGAGCGAACAGTCTTTTTGAATGAGCCGTCTTTCCAAAAGGATTTGGAAAGTGCCTTTAAAGTACTCAACCTAAGATTATGAGTTAAAAGTTATTGGAGAGTTGATTTTTTGTAATTGCAATAAAAACTTACGGGTCTAGGGAACTGTAGCTTTTGTACCAAAAAAGTTCTCAAAGCATTCTCTGTTCCAAAACGCTTTCTTGGCCCTACTTGAGGCTTGAGTCTTTTAAATTCAGTCTTGAATTTTCTAAAATCAATATTGCGCATGAAGTACATGCTTTGCATCATGGCTTGGTCTGATTCTGGATCTCTGTAGAAGCCGTCTCGAAAGCGATAAGGTGATTCTGGTTTGTATGGGATTTCCTCAGAAGACATTCTACTCGCAAGCAAGGCATCATTGCCAGATGCACGATGATTTTGACTTTGATCAAAAGCAAACAAACCAATACAGTCAGGATGCAACAACTCAAAGAGCGGAAGTACATCCTCCTTGAGTTGTGCATTGAGGTCCTCACATTTCCACCAGTTGTCTCCACCTGGATAGAAAATTGTTCTTGAGGACCTCTCTTCCCCGTTGACCAAAGCCTTCATAGTACCATGGCAAGCGCACATGAACTCTGACACCATGACAGACTTGCCCTGGCCTTTAGGCAAGATAGCCGATTCGGTAGGTAGTTGCCAGCGAGTCTTCTTTCCATCGTTGGCATAAAAGGTGCTCTCATCATGAGTGACAAGAACTACCTTCTTTTCTTCTTCTCGAAGGGTTGGTTGAACAACCTCTTCTTCATTACCATATGGATAAAATTCCATCCTCTTCTTCCACTCCATCATCTGTCTTGCCTACTGAAAACGATATTCTTTTACATCTTGTCTTTCATGGCCATCGATGTACATAAAGTCTTTGCCAGTACACTTATAGTCAAAGCCCCACAGTTTCAGGTATTTAGAAACTGTGGTTTGGCTCAGAGACTTAAGCTTGTTTCCTAGCTCTTCACTTATTATACCTGTGCTCAAAACATCAGGCAAAATCACCTTTCTTACATGGTCAACTAAGCCTCTTGTTGATCGCTGATTGGGCTTTGTTTCTCTTAACCAGTCAAGGCATCTCTGCTTGATGTCCTCATCTGACAACAGAGACACTCGCTTAGCGAACTTGCCTTGTCTTAAGACAGAGATATCCCTAGTCTTAAGAAGAGCCTTAGTCCACATGCGAATACTCTTTGCGCGATAAGACTCGGATGGGGACAACCAGGTTATAGCTGCTGCTTCTTGGCTTGCCTCCATGGCACCTTTTCCATCTTTGATGCGCTTGAGGTAGGCAAGAACAGCTTGATAGCGGAAGGTATCATAATGTCCGTGTAAAGTTTGGACAACTCGAGAGTTTGCTACTGGCTTCAGCAACTCACTAAGCTTACTGATAGCACTGGAGATATCCAAGACGTCAGCTTCTTCTACTTCCTCTTCTTCTTCATCGGCTCTGACTTCAGCAGACTGTTCCTTAGAAATCTGAAAATAATCAGATATTTTTGATGAGCCTTCTGCCATCATCCTATTTTTTTGCTTTCTTTTTCTGATCGCTCTGTCGGTCAATTGAAAAGTTCTTGCATGTTTTCTTTTCTTGTTAATTTCTGGGTTGTTGTTGTCCCATTTCAAAGTGTCATGCAAACACTTTGTATTCTGATCTTCAATGTTGTCTAACATTTCTAATTCGATCTCTAAACTTTCTTCGCCATCACTCTCTGAAATAAATTCAAAGTCGAAACATGATTCAATAGTAGGATACTCAAAGTTACTGTTGTCTTCATAATCGAACGAAGTATCGTCGATAGAAGAGACGCCTTCATTTTCGATCTTATTGTTCTATCTTTAAATTAAATTGCACAACTCAAAAGACACTTGATTCCATACCAATGCTTTTTCAGCTTCAACTTTTTGATTATGTCTGTCTTGGTTGAACTTTTTAAGCTTCTGAAGATTTTTGCTAGGACGACCCATATTGAACTTTGCGAAAAAGGAACAGACAAAAGGTTTTGCTAAACAATTTTAATAGACTAGGATTCTGACTGACAATGTAGCACAAACTACCATTTTAATATATCGGAGTTTGGTTGTGTAACACTAACTACTATATTATTGGTTGAAACTTATGTATGCCTATAATTAGACCTCAGAGGAACTTTCAGGTCGAAGTGAAAAAAAATAACTCGAGATAGAGACAAGATATAAAGAAAAGGAGGCCGGGGATCGATAGAGAATTAAATTTTGAATAGATTGTCGGCCTCGCTTTTTAATTTTGTCTGCAAAAAAAATTTGCTATTTTGGTCCAAAAGTGCCAAAAATTTTCACCACCAAGTTGCGGCGATTACAAACTGGACGCACTCTACCAGAAAACCAAAATGAGACAGTTAAGACTGTCAGGGATCTCGATTTGAACGCTGACGAAGCAGAAATGATGTTGGTGACTTCTGTTCAAGATGCGGGTGACGAAGAAGCTTTGGGTGAAGAAGAAGAAGATATCTTCTATGACGTCGAGGCAACCAAGAAGAGGTTACGGGAATGTTATGAATTTATTTTGAATCATGACATTCCCGAAGATGATATAGAAACCTCTATGCATCGACGTTATAGAAGACGAATTGCTGCTGCTCGCGCTGAAGTCATTAATGCGCGCGAGCAGACTAATATTTATCAATTTTTTAAGCCTTGATAGATCTTATCAATAAAACTTGAAAAAAAAATTATTTGTTTTCTCTGAATAAGGTTATCAGTGTCAAAATCTCACCCTTATTTAGAGCGAGAGTACAAGAGTTCTGATAACTATTAAGATTGGTTATTTTTTTGGAATTCAATAAGTTTTATCAATAAAATTTGAAAAAAAAAAATCCGAATTTCTCTAAATAAGGGTAAAATTTTTTGAAATCGCACCCTTATCTGGAATAAGGGTATAAGGGTATTAATGCTGGTAATGCTGTTCAACTTTTGAAATCGCACCCTTATATAGAGAATACCCTTAAATAGAACACCCTTAAATAGAGCGACTACTGTACCAATTGCACGAAGATCCTTTTGGTAGCATTACATTTTTGTAGTTACACTCAATTTATTTAGAGCTGTTGGAAAGGTAGTTGTTATATGAATGTATTATCGATAAGAACAAGGGATAAATTCTGTGAGAATTTGTATAGACTTTTATTTATGAAAAATAGAAGAAGGGACTAATAATCTAATGAACTTGATGCCTATTTATACTTAAATGAAGCGGACAATTAATCTTGCTGAAGGACTGGTAATTTAATCGAAAAGAAATTTCTTTTGACAGGACTTCTCTGTACCTGACGATTTATGATCCCGACTAAGCTTAAATAAGAAAATAAAATAATTGTAATATAGGAGCAATACGATTTAAGTGCTATGAGCATGGTTTTGATATAGTTATTGTGTGAGAGTGACAATAATTGGAATGTCCATTTATTTAGCTATTTCTATCTTTCAGTGCGAGCAGGTCTATAATGAGATCCTTGTCTTCACTACTTCAAGTATGATTTTGCTTTATTATGTGAGTGTCCTCAACAAGAGCCAATAAATTTTTTTTCTCACAGTGAAAATTTCTTTCTTTTCTTTTCATTTATTTTTCGATAAAGAACTACGCAAATTACTCGTTTAAGATGAATAACCAAGACATTATTAACGCTTTAAACCAGATGCAATTCACATTGCAAAGAACATTCATGAACGAATGTCAGATCATGACTTTAAAACTTGACAAGCTTGCTCAAGAAAATCAACACTTGCGGGAAGAGGTGACGTTATTACGAAATGAGATTAACGTTTTGACTTCTGTAGCGGGTAACGCGTCCACTCCTGCTCTGCCTGCCACAAGCAACGGCCTGTTTTTGAACAATTTGAGTCCTCTAAGAGGCATCCTAAAGAAGGAAGTTACTTCAACAAGAAACTTTGGTTAAGATGTCTATCGCAAGCTAACCGAGAGAGTTCTTGGAAGGGTGTTGTCAGAGGACGAGTTCAAGGCCTACTGCAAGGAGAATGTTAACGTAGGCCTGCTCAACCCTTTGATGTTGTGGTGATTGCACCATATTTGATATAAGCAATCTATAAAAAGATTGTCATTACTAAAGAAGTAGTCTATTAAAAGAACTGCAATCGCGGAAAGAGAATTATTACTTAGTTAAGAAAAGACTAAGGGACTCATCCTGAAATGTAGTAGAAGTATTCAGACTCAAACTGAATACGACTCAGATAAATTACATACGAAATTATAAATGACAGCTGAGATCAATTTCCTGATTGATCCAATCAAGTGAGTCCAGTACTTCCAAACTAGTCAGACATCAATAACAATAACCATTATTATAACCAAAGCGAGTCCTAAAGACTTACTCATCAACTATTATATTTACTCTCAGTTTAAATACTCGGATAAACCAATCTCAAATCATTTTGTATAAATAGCCATTGTAATTTTACTAGATAGAAAATCATCTCTCTTTATCAGAATAAAAGGATTATCAAAGTACTCACTTGTCTTTTGTTCTGTATACTCCTATTTTCCACAGATGTACAGTCACTGGAAATCGAAATTCGTTCGGGCATTAAATTAAGCATATCTATCATGATGATGATCATAATAAACATTCCATTCTTTTACAAAAAACAATTCAATTCAAACATGTCTAACGTGCCTCTGAACTTAAAACCACAAAAACAAGAAATTGTTTCATTTTTTGAGGACTCATTTTTTTTTTGCTTTTGGTATGGATCGATCATACGACCTGTCAATCTTTTTGGGGATTTCTTTTCTTTGAGCAGCATAATTAAATATCACAATTGAGAGCAATCCTTCATCAAGTGTTTTATTTTTTTCTTTTTTAACTTTTAAATGTCTTGAGGAGCTCTCACTTTTCTATGGGACAAATACTTTTTTTTTACAAATTTCTTCAACTCCTTTGCTATTTCTCTGCCATCGTCGTGCTTACTATATGCTTCGATATAGTTCATGCAACGTTGAAAAAATCTTCGTATTTTCTTGACATCTCCTGCATTGTCCAAAAACATGGGGATGTTCTTTTCGAGAGACTTGAATGTGTCATCACATCTCAATCTAGCCTCTCTCTTGGCCAATTCTTAATGCGTCTCCAATTGCATTCGCAGTAATATTTTGGATAAAGTTCGAAAACGTGACCAGCATTTTCTACTGCTTCTTGTAAAGCAGTCTTTTGAGCTGCAAAATCCACTCTACTTCCCAGGAAATGGGAAGCGCAGCACATAGACTTCAAACCTGGCTCAGCAGCACCACAACGAAGTTTCCATACCTTGCCTTCAAGGTCACCAAGCCATTGGCCACGTTCTTCAAGAATTCGTTTGATTCCTGTTATTGTAAAGATGTTAGAAGAGTTTGCTTCGGAAATACATGTGCTATTTACCTTTAAAATATCTGACTCGTTTGTTTTTGGGTCTACCTTTTGAGTCATGAGAAGAGATTTCTTTCTCATAAAAAAATGACTGATGAAGAAGCTCACCGGTCGAGAGTTTGACGGTTGTGTCTCTGAACTGATATTTATCAGTCAGAGACCATGGTTTCTCGTTGAGAGTCATACGACTTACAACCAATGCGTCATCACTGTAAGCACCATGGTTTGAACTGTTGTCAAACAGGAATACAGCTCGGCAGTTAGGATGTAAGTTTTCGAACAGCCCAATGACATAGTCCAGCTGAGAGACCATGTCTTTATGAGTCCACCAACCGTCTCTACTCTCTCCAGCTTTGAAAAGCTTACGGGAGGTTCATCCACCCAACTTCATCGTCCCATGACAGGGGCACTGGAATTCACTTACCATAATGGAGGATCCAGGCCCCTTTTTGCGGATGAAAGATTCACCTTCCAAACTCCAAATGTCATTTTTGCCATCGTTGGCGTAAAAAGTTGATTCGTCATGAGTGACGAATACAACCTTCTCTTCACCCTCCAAAAGAACTGGTTCAAAAACATTTTCTTCTTGATCTCCCTCGTAAAACTCGGATCTATGCATGTAGTCTACCATTCGTAGAGCCCATTCTTTTCCGTACTTCACCACATCTTCTCTTTCATGTCCATCAAAGAAGAGGCCTTTCTTGTTGCCATAAGAGTAGCCCCATTCATGCAAGTACTTGCTGATGGTAGAGATGGCAACAGTTCCAGGCACACCCAAAGAAGAAGGGATTACTTTAGTTTCAATGAAATCCTTGATGGCCACAAGCAATCTTTCAGCAGGCTTTGTTCTCTGCATATACTCTACGACTTGCATCTTTACGTCGTTGTGACTCAAGAAGGATTGCCTTTTGGTGTGAACACCTTGGCTATGATCGGAGAGATTATTGTGCTCAAGGTATTCCTTTACCCAACTCATGATGCTTCTTGAGCGGGCATCCTTAGAGTAACTTGGCCAGAAAAGTTTAGATACTCTCTGGGATGCCTTGCCCATCTTTATTCCTTCCAAACGAAGTTCAAAGTAAATGAGAACAGAGTACAAGCGGCATTGGTTGTATGAACCTACTGAGCTACCTTCCATTCTCTGGTTCATTTCAGGCTTCACCTGCTCACGCAACAATTCAATGCAATTGCTGATCTTGATCAATTCCCTCTTAGGATGGGTCAGCCTATCTTCAGCATCCTGCTCATCGTCTTCATTTTGTTCCTGGGTATCACTGTTGACAACAGTGATACCAAAGTTGAACAAGGTAGATTTGGGGTCTACCTTGCTGGACTCCACTTTTCTTCTCCACTTTGTGGTTCTAGAGTCCTTAGTGTAGTGGATCTTTCTCTTCTCACCAGAGGAAACACTATCTGTAAGGCGGGAAAGGGCTGATATATCCATTTCACCACCCAAAGTTTCCCAATCTTCATTGATTTCAATTACTTCTTCAGAAATAACTTCAGGAACATTCTCTTTCAAGAATTTTCCTTTAGCGTCCTTTTTCTGGGCGTTGAATCTTGCTTTTCTTTTGCTTGGGAAGGGCATATTTAATAATAAGTTGGATAAAGGAAAACTTTTGCTATATGGATGTCAGTTCCTAAAAATAATCACCATAATCTGAAGGGAACACAAAAATTGCTAGACACAGTTTTTATTGGCTTCCATTTGTTACACAAACATACATAACGGTCTTTCAAATCTTTAGCAGTACATTGACCTGTTTCATTTCCTTGGTCCCCTCTATATCTCCCCAGCTTAAATTTTGAAAAACCGATCAACTTTCAAAAACCTTTACATGAAAACTTTTATATGAAATTCCAGAAACTGAGTGGATCATCGTGTTCAAAAACGTTTTCTCAACAGAGTTATACACTCAGTTTTTTATTTTTTATATGAAAGTTTTTATGTGAAGATTTTTGAATATTAACAATATTTTTGTAGTTTTAAGTTCAGAGGCACGTTACTACCGAAAATAAAAGCAGCCGTGGCAAATACAACAAGCGTGAAGAGAAGATTTATTGGTTGAATCACGCTAAACATTCCATGAGAGAGATCTCACGCCTAACGGAGATCCCTTACACGACTGTAACCAGCATCGTGAAGCGTATCCAAGAAAGAGATACACCTTTGCCCAGCGCTCCTCCTGGCTCAACATCCAAAGCTGACGAAAGAACAATGAGACACCTGAACAGGATTGTAACCCACAACCCTTTCCTGAGCATTGATGGTGTCAGTCACGAGCTGGAAAAGTTGGAGGTGACAGTCTGTCGAAAGACTGTCGTTAGCTATCTTCGTCAGTTGGGCTTCAAATCTTATTATGCAGCCCATAAGCCTGCCTTGACGAAGAAGCACAAGGAATTTCGCCTTAAATGGGCAAAGGAACATGTCGATTGGACAACAGACCAGTGGGCAGATGTCGTCTGGTCTGACGAGTCTCGCTATACCGTTGAAGGAGCCGATGGTGGTGTTAGAGTGCTCCGACACCAAGGTGAGAGGTATAAGAAGGAGTTTACCGTACCCACCACTAAGTGGGGTAAGGGTAGTGTGATGCTTTGGGGTTGCTTTTGGCGAGGCGGTCTTGGTCCTCTTGTGTTTGTGGAAGGCACTTTGAACCAGGAGAAGTATGTTGAAATTTTATCAGAAAAACTTCAACCCTGGTACTTGGAAACCCAAGCACAGCAGGACAAACGCTTCTTGTTCCAAGAAGATGGGGCTACGTGCCACACAGGAGCTTCTGCATGTCTCTGGAAGAGCCGCCACTTGATGAAAGGGTTTGAGTACTGGCCTGCACAAAGTCCAGACTTGAACCCCATTGAGCATCTGTGGTGGGCTCTTGAGCAGCGCATAGCAAGCAGGCGTCATGCTGTCCATAACACTGCAGACTTGAAGGAATTGCTGCTGGAGGAGTGGAACAAGATCAGTAGTGATCTACTTGTTCGCTTGGTGGACAGCATGAAGGACCGCTGTCAAGCTGTCATTGATGCCAAAGGTGGTACAACCAAGTACTAGTCCCGCTTTTTTTTATATTATTAAAATAAACTACAAAAACAATCAATGACAAAAAACAGAGCTCAATTGGACATCGTCTTGGATCATTAATGTGTCTTTTAGTTTGTACATCTTTAACGCTGAGTTTTAATCATGAAAAAAATACGAATTTCAGTTTCCAGTCACTGTACAACATCAAAAAGAAGCACGGCCTCCTCAATAGTAAGACAAGCTATGCGAAGCTTCCATCAAGTATCCGTGAAGAGGCTGAGCTTCGGCTTGAGGAGAGAGCAGCACCCTTCTGGCCTCTTGCTGCTTGCGCTGGTCGTTGGGGAGCCAAGATGCTCTTAATGAGAATATGGCACCGCTCTTCTCAAGACTTTTTGGTTGAACTTGACCAAGAAGAGCAAGAAGAAGAAGATCAAGAAGAAGAGCAAAAAGAAGAAGAGGAGCAAGAAGAAGAAGGAGAGCAAGAACAAGAAGAACATAATGAAATAGATCATCATGAATCGTAAGATACACGTGTTTACTTCTGCTTATTTAAATTACTAATGCTCTACTCATAGGGATGTGTCTTCAGATTTGTCACTTCTCGCATTGGATCCAAGTATAGAGCACCCTTTTGTTGAGAGCCATATGCAATACCATGCTGAAGGTATATCGTATTTTTTATTCTTCATAATAATCATTCATTAATTTGGTTTCCCCGGTATGTAGTGGACAAATCTGTTGACACTCCTGTTCAAAGAAAAAGGGGGTGCCCTTCAACAAAAGGTAGAAAATACTTTATGCAACAATAACATACACACATACAATAGATTAATAACTAATGTATTATTACTGGAGGCCACCAAGAAGTCTAGTGTTGGCAAAAGAATAAGAACATTTATGTTATATTCGTAGAATATAACACGCGCAAAATATAACAAAAAGGTGAAGACAAATAAAATCGATTAGAACCAGAACGGCCAAAAAAGATAGATCTGAATCTGATCCGCGTTTATTTCAAATATGTGCTTAGTATTTATACTTTTTACGATGACTGAGTAACAATCCTTAATTTAACTGAGTGACATGGATAATAGCTTATTTCTGGTGTAATGGATAAAGAGTGAGTACCTCTTGTGTATAAACCATAATTCACTATTTGTGCTTCAATCCAAGTGTACTTGATACAAATGAAGTGTGATCCGATCTTTTATTTTAGACTGAGTTTAGATGTCAATTAAGCTATAGCCAGTTATAACTGTAGAGCCGTGAGCACGTTTAGGTCTGTATTATAACTCAGATAGGGTAGAATGTAGGCTGTATACAACAATTTAGAAGATAAGGTACGGTAGGTATATTGTTAAAAGATGTGCTTCTATCTTCCAAACTTTAGTATTGCACAATGAAATTATTATAGATCAATTCAAGACCAAATGATGATAACAAAGTTAAGTACTGCCTGTTATAGTCTTTTGCTTTGAGCTTGATTATATATTCTATCTAAATACAGTCAGACCTCGATTTTGTCATACTTGATTTTGTCATAACCTCGATTTTGTCATACGATTTGGCTCCACCAACTCTCGGTAGTATGTAAATATGACTAAATTTTGATTTTGTCATAGTCATAAAATTTACAGAAACCGTATGACAGAATTTTAACTTTTAAAAAGATATTATTGGATATTGGATAATTTAAATTCAGAAGAATAGCAAAAAATCGATTTTTTTTGGCGGACCTGACATTCCTGGGGGGAAATTCCGGTGTTAATAACAGTTTTGATTGGCTGAAGTTAACCAATTATTCTTCTTATTAACACCTGGTTTTGAAATTTCGACTTCAGATATACTGGTTTCTTGTATTGCTGGAGAAGAATGCATATAGACTTTCTGTTACTAATTATGAAAAGCAATCAAAAGCACAAGATAACTAAAAGTTCTGCTAGACAGTTTAGCACTGGTAGGTTTTCTGCCACCAGAGGTTTTGACAGCAGCCAGCAAACGATCCAGAATGCTTTCAATTGCATTCAAAACAATGTTGACTTGCCATCAGCTTCAGCATCACAAGCCGTGGAATCTTCTGTAGAAGAAGTAGTATGTAGAATGAGCTTGCTATAGTTTTGATATTTGTGCTAAATTTTTATGTAAATATTTGAACAGGTCACTGACTATTCAGAGAGTGACGTTATTGGTACTGCTTTGACAACTGAAGAACAAGAGCATGAGCAGAACGAACAATTTGAAGCAGAAGCTCTCGAAGAAGATGTTGAAGAAGATATCGAGGAATTTATTTCTGACAGTTTGCCCGAAGAAAGTGCTATTTCACTTTACTTGGAGAGTATCCAAAGCAGACTCTCTCGGGAAGATTATCCCTCAGAATACGCAAGAGGCACTTTCTGGATAGAGCCCATGATGCCATTTTTTATGCTTAAGCAAAACAAGAAAATTGAATCCTTTTATCACCCCCGAGTATTTCTGCGGATTTCTCATTTGTTGCTTAGTGAAGGGCTTGCTGCAATTCACTGTCCTTGTTGCAAATCAAAAATGGAGACTAAAGGATTCAACAAACAGCCTCATGCAAGAAGAATTGTTGATATTGATAGGTAAGATGCAGATCATGTTTTTTATTTTCTTTTAACGTATTCTTTTCTAGCTGCTTCTATCTTATGTCAATAAGATATAGATGTTTATCGTCTGGTTGTGGAAAAACGATCAACGGTCGTGATAGTCAAGTCATCAAACAGCTACCCTATGAGCTTCAGTTTGAATTCCCTGCTATCTTGACACACAGAGGAGGTGTCCCTAAGACTGTTGCTGACTTGTTGAGACCATGCATTCAAAATTCTGTTGGGCCTGAGCGTTTTCAGAAGATTCTTGTTGAATTGCACCATCTTCGCCATGATCGCATAGAGCTTCAGTATTTGCTTTCTGTTTACAGAAAAAGAAGCGGTACTGCAAGATACTTTCTTAACACTGAGCCTGATGTTTTTTCTTCTTTTGAGAATCAGATGCAATATGCAGGATTTGTGCCTTCGGGTACATATGTTCGTACTTTGTACACTGCTATTATTCAGACTCTTAGACCAAAGATGGATAAGCACATGATGCTTTTAGATGGAAAGATCTTGAAAGGAGATCATTCCTTTAAGTTTCCCAAGCACATGGCGAAAATCAATGAAGCCAGTATTTTTACTGCACTCTATACAGTAACGAATGAATATGAAGAGATAGTGCAACAAATGCTGGTGCCTTCAAAAGCATTGAGTTATCTTCGCTTTTCCTTTGAGAAAATGCGTGAAGGCTATTCTTTGTATGGCCATGAATTGCCAATTGCTTTCTTTACGGATAATGTAAAAGGTGATAAAAATTTCTTGGAGGGCGTTTTTGAATCTCTAAAGCATCAGGTACAAGCCTTACCAGACATTGTTGCATCTCCTGTTGACGAAGGCTCTGATTTTTTGAAGTTGCCTGAAACTGTTGAAGCTATTTATGTCACTCGTGATTATGAAGCTATCAATAGTCATTTCAGACAGCTTCTTGAGGATTTAAAGAATGATGAAGATAAGGCTGTTGGGTTTGATGCTGAATGTGTACCCTTCTCTACTGGAGATAAGGTGGATGTTGTCCAAGTAGCCTACAAGAACAAGGTATTGGTAATTCACTTGGACCAATCATGGCAGGAATTGCCTCCTTATTTCCAAGCATTTCTGAGAGATGCAACTATCAGGAAGGTGGGAAGACAAGTGGGCGGCGATCTCGGAAGAATCAATCGAGGTTATCACCTTATGTGTCGTGGTGCTCTTGAGCTTGGCTCCTTTTGTTCTGCAAGAAAATGCATTACAAATGGTCAAATGTCTTTGACCAAAATTGCGTTCAAAGTTCTTGGAATGAAGATCAAGAAAGATGAGCGACTTTCAAACTGGGGCATTTCACCTTTGTCCGCCCAACAAATTGAGTATGCTGCCATTGATGATTGGGCAAGCATGGCTATATACAATGCTGTAAGAGACAAACCGGAGATTGGTACTAGAATAAGCTCTAGAAGCTGTCTTCCAGGTGTTTGTGTAGCTTATAAGCCTAGGCAAGCAAAGAGTGTAGTTGCGCTTGGTAAAGTTTGCAGTGACATCACTAATCAAGGTGTAGTCAAGGTAAACATACTATGTGTTAAGCTCCCAGGATTTCTTTTTGCTTCGAACTCAGGTACAATCACTGGGAACCCAAGGCCTCTCAACTCTTTTGGTGCAGTTCCCTTTGAATTGAGTATACCAATGAAGGACCTTGTAACAGTAGCCGAGCAAGATGTAGAATGCATAGATGAATCTAGCAACAACGAGCAAAATCTTACAGCCTCCTTTCAGCAAAGCGTTGATGTTCAATCCGCAAGCGATCGGAGTGCTACCGATAGTGAGGTTGACGAAGCTTTCGTAGTTATGTTTGGAGAAGACACGGCGATGGTAGACAAGGGAAGCTTTTCTACTGGCTACAAAGCATTTTTAAATGATAATTTAAGCTCAAGCAATAATGATGAAGCTGATACCTGCATAGTTCGTACAAGAGTAGTGAAGGACATATTCCATCTAATGGACATGATCAAGCCTTACAAAAAGCACACTGTGTACAAAGAATTTACTCGTAGATTCAGTGACAGTCTTTTTGTCTTGGATGAAGAAGATAAAGGATTGTAGCAGAAGCACTCGAAAACAATGGATCTTCATGGGAAGTAAAGATGAAGTATGACAGATCCTGGATTATGAAGCGTGTTAGAAGAAAAGTTCCTGCTCCTGAGCAGTTGTTGCCGCTGTTGAAGTCTTTGTTTTTGTCTTTTGGACCACTGAAGTGCTCGAAGTCTTCAAGACCTTTGTTTGACAAGCTTTCTTGGAAACAGGCTTTAAGTGTTCTTAGAACTGTAGAGTTAGGGCACGCCTCTGATCCCCCAGGAGTTCAGCTCTGTTTTAAGACTGGCAAAAAAGACAAACTTGGCCTTATTTTGTATAGATGTGTAAGAGGCACTAACTCCCTTGAGGGTGGTGTCCATCAAAACTTGATTCGAAAGTTTAGCTCGTTTGGAGCAGGACCTGAATTGGCAGATGCCATGTTGACAGAATATCGACTGCGCCACAATATTGACGTTGGAACTGCCAATCGATGCAGTCGTCTTCATAAAGGTCACTATGATCCATGGCTAGTACAACATATCCAATTGTTACGAAGCAAGCTTGGCATCAGTGATCTAAAGCAGCATATATCCGTTGATATTAATGCTTTGCATTACCAAGGTTCAAAAGAAATTTTTGGAATTTGTCCATTTCCTAAAGACGAAATGAGAAAGCTTGGCATTGAAAGTAGCAATGATAATGCGGTTGCTTCTGGATTTTCAGACTTGACCATTCCAAAGAGAGAAGATACTGTGCATCTGTCTGTCGGTTCAACAATTCGTCCGATAAATGCCAGATATACTTACGTTGCTCATGCTCAAAGGACCAGATTTGCTGTTATTGCGGTGCATACACTAGAAGAGTTGTTTTTGTTTTCTCGGCTGTATAACGAGCAGCTTTTAAATATTCATAGCTTTGATTTTCAGAAATTTGCTTCCATTTGGAATGCCCATGCAAATGGCGAGAACATTTTCTACAAGACGCCAGAGCATTTGGAGAAGCACTTTGGTCACTGGAAAGAGCAGGAAGCGGCTAAGAAAACCAACAGCATTCATTATGGTATCATTGAGACATTTATAACTGAACAAAGATCCGTAAATGCGCCTATGCAGACTGAACAAGCTCGTATACCTAGCCTTCTTGTGACAGTAGGTAATGTCATGATACCTGAATCACCGTTGATTATGCCTGCCCCAACTTCTGTTCCTCCTGCTATTGTGTTACCATTCGAAACACAAAATATACCTTTTATTTTTAGCATACCACGCATTCAAATTCATCAACAATAGCCTTTACTATCAGGCTTAGTCCCACGAATGCTGCAGCCCAATTTCCACAGAACTGCTGATGTGAGAACATCCAACTTGGCAGCAGTAACAACAGTAGCAGGACCATCTAACATTACAATAAATGTAGCCAAGCGAAGAACATGCAAAGGCTGTGGATCTCATACTTGTCCCGGTTGTAAATAATGTGGGTTATGAATAAAAGAATCAACGGGACAGAAAGTACTTTGATAATCCTTTTATTCTTTAGAAGTGGAATATTGTTTCTAAACTAAATAATACAGTGGTTTTTATACAATTTCTAAAGTCTGTGTCTACTCGAATGTGAATGGATTTTACTAATCCTTATTCTCATAAAATATAAGGGAAATAATCTTTATATGACGGTTGAGGTCTTCTTCCAGTGTTCTACCATTGTCCTGTATTTTTACCGTTCCTGAATACAGTTGGATTAGGACTTTAAGTTTGGTAAACTTTGATTTGGGCTTTGTGTAATTTCCCCACCTTTTTATTATGAGTAAGCATTTAAGTACTTCTTTTAGGTTATACTGCTTGAGTCTGATTATTTGCATGAGTCGATTTCCCATGTCTAATTATGTGTTGTATTTTGGTACAAGTGATTGTCTTCTTATTTAAGTTATTGTTCTAGTATATTATTATATTCAATATGGTGTAATCATCACACCGGTAAAATCAACAGAAAGCGGTGCATTTCTCCAAAATGTTTGAAATGTAAAAAAGAGAAAGACTGCGACGGATTGTTTGATCCAAGCAAGTGCAATACTACTGGTTTTTGCCTTTTAGTTGGCGCCCTTTGAGATTTTGGATCACGGCTTTTGAGACTGTCTTTGCGGCCTTTGCCAAAAAAAATTGCTTTGATTGAACTGTAGTTCGCGGTCTTTGAATCGTGCAATAGATATTACTCTTCAAAGAAATGCTTTGCAGAGACATTTCAAAATACAACTCAAAAAATATATTTATGCACTTGCTTCAGAAAGTTAAAACGTTTTGTATTGCTAATGAGCTTTTATTTTTTTTATTAATTTCTTTTCATAACATATTTCAAACTACGAAATTAATTTTTTTAGAGCATGGGCTCAAGATTTAAACACTTGTCAAAGAAAGTTGTGGCATGTCTAATCCAACCTTCACAGTCCGAGACAGTTACCGTTCTTGCAGCCACATCAATACGGGGGATGAGAGTATCCTTTTCGGTAACCTCGCCTCTGCGCACATGCATCTTGATTTTGGACCACATTTCCTCAATTGGATTGAGGAAAGGGGAGTACTTTGGGAGATACATGCATTTGTACCCGCGAGAGACGATCAGGCTTTCCACCTCCTTGCTAGTATGAATGGGCGCATTGTCCATAACCAAGTACCGGCCTTGCATGCCGTGCGAGTCCAGAACATCCATAGTTGCCGCGAGGAATTGGAGGTGGTGGGTCGTTCTTGTACCCACACGGCCGTTCACCACATCGACGCCGGTTTCAGAGAGTTGCAACTTTCTCTTTTTTTTCCCCCCGAAACAGCAGTAGGGCGACGCACCATCAAATTCACAATGCCTTTTTCGCACATGGCGCCGATAATCGAGATGGATACACCACGCTGAGTAGCAACTTCAATTTTTGCCGGCGTACCAGAAACAGAGCGACCAAATGTTCTTTTTATGTTCATGTTGAACCCAGCCTCGTCGATGAAGATGCAATTCTTCATGTAGTCAAAGTCCTCCAAAGAGAGCCAAAGAGAAACCCGATCCTTTCTCAGCTGAAGAGTCTCAGCGGTGTTACGTGCCTTGGGTAGCTTTTCCAGCTTCTTCATCGTTAGGTTGCAAAGCTTTTTCAAATGCTTCGAGATAGCATAAATGGTGATCTCCAACCCAGGAAAAGCCTCCATGACGGCCACTCTTGCTTCGTTAAGAGTGGCGTCGGCCTTTTTCTCATAGAAGTCCAAGAAGAAAAGCGAGTGTGCCTGGAAGAGCTTTTGATTGCCATACTTGCGCTCTTTTGGAGGAGCAGGAACGGGAGCATTTTCTTCTTCATCAGTATCGACCTCCATGATCTCCTTCTTTCTTGCTTCTTCCATCAAGATACGAGCCTTACGGACATAGTCCTGGGCAGTAGGGACTACGATCCCCGTTTCCCTGGCAGCTTCAGAGGCGAACTTTCCTTCCAAGAAGACCAGACGGAAGAGTTCGTTGACCTGTTAAATGAACAATGATATTAATTTCTTTTCTTAACTTTGTAATGTAGTTTAGTGCTTTACCTGAGTCTCAGTATACTTGCGGTACTGAGTCTTTACTATCTGGTTGGCCTTTGGGATCGCATCAACATCAACGCTGCCTTTGGAACTTTTGTTGGCCTTGCTGCCTGCTGTGTTTAAATTGACGGCGACAAGCATAAAGTTTGACAATGTCAAAATTTGCTGAACCTCATTATGAGGTCTGTTGGTGTTGACCCATTCCATTTCTACTGCTTGAGCAAAGTCGTCTTGAACGCTACGAGTTTCGTATTGCTCAAAGGCATCAGCTTCAAGTCCTTGGAAGCATTCTTCAACCATGGCGCAGTGCTTGTCCATAACAAAAGAGTAAGAGTTGTTGGTGCTTGACATTTTTAGTAAGTAGAAAATAATAAGAGTATCAGTGAGAGATATGGAATGTTAGAAAGACAAGTTACTCATTTCTTTTATAGAAAAAAATTAACAGCCATCATCTTGTCAAGAACGACAGCTATGATATCAATGTATGTAATGAACATAGTTAAAACGTCATTAATAATCAGTGGAAGAGAGTTTTAGACAAGATAATGATGAGCGCAGAGTACATAAAAATCTTAATGAACGTAATGAACGTAATGAACGTAATGAACGTAATGGCGTAATGAACATAAAGAACGCAATGAACGTAATGAACGTAATGGCGTAATGAACATAAAGAACGCAATGAACGCAATGAACGTAATGAACACAATGAACATAATGGCGTAATGAACATTATGAACTTAATGGTGTGATAGCGGAGAAAGTCAGTGCACAGGCTGTCAAAATGTGATGTACATAAAAAACTTAATGAACGTAATGAACAAAATGAACATAATGATACAATAATGAAGGCGGAGTATGTAAATCCAGAAAAAAAAACCCAAGTGCACACAAGAACTATAATGAACACAATGAACATAATGAACATAATGACGCAACACAGTAAGCAAATTTATTGAACATAAGTATGTTAATGAACACAATGATATCAATGAACATAATCATATCAATAAGCAGAACAAACTTAATGAACATAACATTTTAATGAACATAACATTTTTATGAACATAACATTTTTAATGAACATAACATATCTATTGAGCATAACGTTTTCAATGAGCATTGCATTTTTGATAAACAGAACGATCATACTGAAGAGAGCAATTTTATAAAATCAAAAAGTTCTCATACAATGCAACATAATGGACGCTATCATACTGCTTCTACAACGAAAGAATAGTTGCAAGTGAAAGCAGAAGATGGACGTAATTTGTGTACCTGACATACTTGCGAAGCAAAAAAAAAATTAAAGAGCGCATCAAAAATTTAAATTCAGTGAGCGCGAAATGATGTTCTACAGGCTCGCGAAGACTTTAACAGGAAAATGGCAACACCTATTACTTCAACGGAGCACAGACGGTATGACAAAGAGGGAAAGCATTACGTATCGTCATAGTCATAAAATGTAATTGCTTTCAGGGACGTAAAGAATAGCCAAAGAAACTGCGCTGTCATTTACAGTAAGGTTTATAAGCCAACATTGCTTGTTTACGTATATAACACTGATCTACAAAATTTAATAATTTGCTGAAGCTTTTTTATACATTTATTACACCAATGATATTCTCTACTCTTGTCAAGAAGAACAAGAAGGCGCAAGAAGCAATCTCTACGCAAGAAGCAATTCCTTCGCAAGATTCAGCTATATCGGTTGAAACACCAACTGAATTTAGCTTGAATGAAAAAACGAATTACTACGAGTTGCCGCAATCAATCGTTCAACTGGATTCATCTTTTAACCAGAACTTGAGACTAGAAGATAGTGCATCCACAGCGGAAAAGGCTTCTGAAACACAAGAAAAGTATAAGTCTGCAAAAAGAAGAAGAAACTACACAGAGGAAGATACCCATAACTGCCTCCCCTTATACTTTGATATGGGCTTGAAAATACGAGAGATTCATCACATAACAGGAATGTGTATAGGATCTATTCAACCACGTGTCAAGAAACAGAGAAAGAAATACCCTGAAAGACGTAGAGACATCAAAGTTACAGATGAAATGATTGACAACTTAAAGCAGCTTTGCGTGAGGCAAATCTAAAAACAAATAGCTTTACACTTTTAATAAAGCTTGCTTTTGTGAGCATTTTTACTTTACAATTTTAAGAGTGATGTTTGAACAAATAGCAATATATACGCGCAACTTAAAAGCTGAATTGCTGTATTCTAAAACCAAGTGCGTATAAACTAACTTATGGAAATTCCTGCAAGTGTAAAGTGTTTTTGGAAACTGAACTGTAAAACGCTCAACATTTTAACTCTTTTATTCACTACGTATGTAGACATCGATGCAAATATATTACCAAACACACTCTACTTATTCCGTACAATTTTAACTTCAAACGTATGACCTACGAGCGCTTTCAAAAAAATTATTTAAGAGTGGTAAGTAGATTGTGTTGTTGCTTATGTAGAATTGCGTTAGAAAATTTAGTTGTTAATGTATAACCAAAAAACTTCTTGATCGCTATTTGAAAAACATATATAAAATATTTCAAAAACCAAATATACGTGCTTTAGATTACTTCTGATGGCGAAATTGATTTTTTGAGTTGTATTTTGAAATGTCTCTGCAAAGCATTTCTTTGAAGAGTAATATCTATTGCACGATTCAAAGACCGCGAACTACAGTTCAATCAAAGCAATTTTTTTTGGCAAAGGCCGCAAAGACAGTCTCAAAAGCCGTGATCCAAAATCTCAAAGGGCGCCAACTAAAAGGCAAAAACCAGTACATAATACCTTAAGAATAAATTTCTTTCTCTTTCCTTCTCTCTTTCCTTCTCTCTTTCCTTCTCTCTTTCCTTCTCTCTTTCCCTTCTTTTTCTCTTTCCCTTCTTTTTCTCTTTCTCTTTCTTTTTTCCTTCTTTTTATTTTTTCAAAATTACTAAATTTGGAAATTGAGTTTTGTATCCCCCCCAGACATGGCATACGAGCCATTTTTTTTGAGAAAAAATCTGTGATTATACTTTGTACTTCAAGACATTCTTGCTCTGGTCTTACTTTTTTGTCTAATCTAACAAACTTAAAACATTTGTGTGGCTATGCACAACATATCAAACGCTTCACCTCTTGTTCTTGTCAATGCTTAGCAAACACCTGAAAAGAATAAGCATGATAAGTTTAATCAGAAACAGCGCTTGAAAATTCGTTTTATGGTCGCTTGTGGACCCAAACAGACTCAAGAGTAGATGTGTTGTTGGGTAAAGCGCCCATTCAACATGGACTGCTTGTCTAGTCAAAGCGCTATTAGTAAAATTACAAAAAAATTCGAAGACCTGTCTGAGATGTCAGTTCAGAGATTGAGTGTTAGTAACAACAAGAAAACTCATTGTCCTAAAGTGAAAGACGAGTTTATCAAACTTTGTACTCAAATGAGTAATGATAATATTGCTATTAAACCAATTGTGCATTTATGATTCAGGAACACTATATGACTGCTAAAATTTATACAGTCACATCATTTTTAAAATAAGTGTAATATTTGAGGCTTATCAGTTATAATATAGACTCAGCTGTAGATCAGAGAATATGAATGAGATCCTTTATTTATATAATAATCATAATAATAAATGTTTACCTGTAGATCAGAGAATATGAATGAGATAAAGAAGCATTCCTATTCTCTGGTCTACGGTATTTATACTGTTCTAATGTTACTAGCTTCTTCTTTATAAGGTACTAATTGGAAATTGCATCTTATAGTAAGACTTGATCTGGTTCGGAGTAGAAATTGTACTTGGCGAGTATTACAATAAGCCTGGAATCGGACTGAAAAATAAAGAATAAGAATTTAGAAAATGGAAACTAAAGACTTGTTTTTATTTTAAGATAGAAGAATAATGATTGTATTTTATTGAATAGAATAATTGAGATATTTATATGTTTTTAGAAATACTGCGGTTATATATATAAGAAGCTAACTATATCAAAATATACTGCGGTGAAGCTGCGGTAAGATCTGAGTATGCTTGTCAAAGAAGAGAAAGATTAGAGTTCCGAACCAGTGGCTGTGTCAGGACTCACGACATCCGGGGGGTTTGGTTCGACAATGTCCTCATTGGCGGAAAAGTATTTTATTCTTGAGGCGTGTACATTCTTCATTTCTTTCTTGCGAAGAACATCTTGAACATTGTATCGATCAGTAGAGAGAACCTGAGAAATACGGAATGGACCACGATATCGTTTGACCAATTTTCTTGCACGACCGAGTGAGGCATTTGAGAGTACGGGACAATCGACTAAGACCAAGTCGTTGACTTCAAAAGTTGGCGTCTTACGATGTTTGTTGAACAACAAGGCGTTAGCAGCCTGAGCACGCATATTTTCCATTTGAATGATATTGTAAGCGCGGGCCAGAAAGTCTTTTGATTGGATTTGGTATTCTTGGATCGGAATCGTCTTAACACCAAAGTCAGGAGTAGCTAGAGTTCTTGCTTCACGACCATGAACGACACTGAATGGAGAGTATTTGATTGTTTGATGCGTTGTTGAGTTATATGCTAGTTGGAATTCAGAAAGGTGCATATCCCAAGTGTCTTGATGGTTGTCGAGATCCAAATAAGAGCTGATCATGTTCTTTAACGTTTCCATAAAGCGTTCTACAAGACCATTTGATTGTGGGTGATAAGCAGGAGCAAAGCGTTGATTAATTTATAAGTGTTGCAACAGTGCGTTGAGAAGAGTACCCGAGTATGGAGGGTCATTGTCACTAAGTAGAGCACGAAAGACACCATGTTCGCCAATGACGCGTAAAAGACATTGATTTATATACTTATCCGTGTTAGCTGGAACCGCGATGGGGATTACATACCGAGAGAACAGACACTGTATGACAATAATGTAGCGGTTACCAGACAGAGAAGGTGGAAGCGGACCGAATGTATCAATGGCAATTGTGTCAAAAGGATGTACAGAAGGAGTGGAATGAACCATATTAGTATGGCCGAGAGTGTTGTTGGTTCGTTTGACGCGCTGACAGACAAGACATTCATTGACCTTTTTCTTGACCCATTCTTGCTGATTAGGAAAGTAGTAAAGCCTATTTAACTTTTGCAGGGTACGTCCAACACCTAAATGACCTGAAGTAGGATTTGAATTGAGTAAATCGAAGACGTCGTCTTGCATAGATGCCGGGAGGACTGGGCGGGGGCCAAAGAAGAGGATACCAGACTCGTGCGAGAAATCGGAAGGAAGAGGCGATTTACGAAGAAGTTCTTGACAAAATGGATCGGTGTTTTGAGCGGTCGATAAGTCAGACGATTGGAAAGATGAGATCATAGCTGAAGAAGGATAACAACTGAGAGCGTCTGGGCCAGCGTTTTTGGATCCAGGGCGATAGATGATTTCAAAATCATGTTGCTGCAAGAGAAGAGTCCAGCGAGCAAGTCGTTCACGGAGATCATTGGATTTACCATTATTGAGGAACTGGAGGCTATGATGATCGGTGATAACTAAGAACTTTGTACCAGTAAGAAAATGTGCAAACTTTTTGATACCCTAGACGATGGCGAGAGCTTCGACTTCGGAGACACCGTAATTACGTTCGGCAGCAGTAAGAGAACGTGAAGCGTAGGCGACAGCATATGCACGATTGTTGTGAACATCCCGTTGGCAGAGAATTACGCCAATGCCGGCCGTACAAGCACCGTCGGTGTGCAACTCAAAAGGACGAGTGAAATCAGGAAACCGGAGGACAGGTGCAGAAATCAAGGCCTGCTTGAGAGAATCATGGGCAGTTTGCTGAGCTTGAGTCCAAGACCAAGGAGCATCTTTAGTTAGCAGAGCGTTGAGTGGAGCAGCAATGGTTGAAAGTTTACTAATAAAACTACGGTAGTAACCAGCCAGGCCGAGGAAGGATCGCAGAGAAGGTACATCAAAAGGCTGAGGAAAGTCGGTAATTGCACGAATCTTTTCAGGGTCAGTGTGAAGACCTGCAGGAGAGATAACGTACCCGAGGAAAGAGATGCGATCACTACCAAAGTTACACTTCTTGAGATTTGCAGTGAGAGAGGCAGCGCGCAGACGAGAGAGGACAGAACGAAGATCCTTGAGGTGCTGTTCGAAGGTAGGGCTAAAACAAACAATATCGTCTAAATAAACTAACGTGGTTTGCCATTTGAGACCGGAGAGTACAGAGTCCATTAGACGTTGCATTGTAACAGGAGCGTTAGTGAGTCCGAAAGGCATGGGAATAAATTCGTAGAGACCACTACGACAGATGAAGGCAGATTTAGGCTTGGATTCGTCATCTAATTCGATTTGCTAATAGCTGGAGGTTAGGTCGAGAGTTGAAAATACCTTAGCATTACCGAGGCTATGAATAGTGTCGTCGATTCTTGGCAAAGGGTAAACATCTTTGCGTGTAACACCATTGATTCGTCGGTAGTCCACACAGAAGCGAGGAGATCCATCATGCTTCCTGACTAGAACCACAGGAGAAGCCCAAGGAGAATTGCTGGGTTGTATGATTCCTTGTTTTAGCATTTCTTCAATAAGAGAATCGATGGTTTCGTTTTCTGCAGCCGATGCCCTATGTGGAGGTTGAGAAAGCGGTCTTGAGTCACCAGTGTCGATAGTGTGTTGTACCAAGGGTGTAACCGAGTTTGGCTTAGAGTCGAAGCAGTCGGGAAACTCATTGAGAAGTTTTTCCAAGGCAACACGTTCAGACGTAGATAGATGCTTACCAATATTCTTAGAGAAGTCTAAAGTGGTTGGCGAGGAAACAACGGCAGATGTTGTCGAAGATTGCATTTGGTTGATAGAGAGTTGATTGCTAGAATATATTTGCAGAGACGGAGATAAATACTGGTAAGTAGCAACATGTTGTTCTTTATTTAAAAACTTAATGCTCTTATCTAAGTTGGCGATCTTGATAGTGGCAATGCCTTGATTGTTGAACTGAACGATACCTGCGGCGACAGAGATGAGTTTTTCATAAACCATATCTGGAGAAGTAGAAATGAAAGCAGCAGAGTTCGGAGGTCCATTGATATCGACATAGGCGTGGTGTTGACCAGGTAGCCGAAGATCTGAAGCCATTGAACAGATTGATGGCTGAACACCAGAATCAGAGAGACCAGAGCCAGAGAGACCAGAGCCAGAGAGACCAGCGCCAGAGAGACCAGCGCCAGAGAGACCAGCGCCAGAGAGACCAGCGCCAGAGAGACCAGCGCCAGAGAGACCAGAACCAGGAGACTTGAGAATACGTACTTCATTTGAAGCAGTGTCAATGATAGCACCAAGAGCCTTGAGATCAGGATAACCCAAGATAAGTTGATTTGACAGAGTATCAACGACATGACACTTGATAACAACAGATACGTTTCCTACCATTAAATTAAGTTTGACAGTACCACGAGAGACAGTTGAACGATTGTCAGCATTAGTGAAGGTGGTAACCTGAGACAAATCTGGAGTCAATCCAAGAGTGTTAATGATGGAGGTACGCACAGCAGAGATACTTGCACCAGTATCAACTAATGCTTCCACCATGTGTCCTTGAATAGTTACACGAATACGAGGTGTGCCCGTGGTGGTGGTAGCCTTGTGTTGAAGAGCTGATGGTTCGATATTGTTTATTTGTTGAGCTAGAGGATCGTCATTGATTGGAATAGCAGCATACTGAGATGTTGTAGCGGTCAAAGTTTGAATGTTGCAGATAGAGGATTGTTCTTGACCTGATGTTGAATCCGATTGACTTACTTGATTAATATGAGCACCGGCGTTTCCGCGGCGACGACATTTCTTGCTGAGATGACCAACTTTGTTGCAGTGTCCACAGATAGGTTTACCTGTTTCAGTCCATTGACGCATAGGGTCATGCTGACGTTGTTGGCGGGGCTGTTGATGCGAAGCACCCGATGAGCGCGCAGAAGAAGAACGTTTTTGATGACGGAAGGCATTGATATCGGTCATTTCAACATCTTCGTTCGGAGGCAAGGCATGTGGTTGGACTGGAGCCGAAGGCGATAATGAGAGTTTGGCAAATTCATCCTCAAGAAGTAGTCGAGTATCGAGAGAGACAGATTCTTCGATATCAATAGCAGAAGTGGAGATTGAACGCCAAGTAGGTTTAGTAGCAATGTTGGGCATAATCATGGCACGAAGTTTAGGAGACATGACCTGGAGATAAATAATCTTAAGCGTATCCTTGTCGAGAGAGTGATCTTCAGGAAAATCGAAGAGAACGGATTCGAAAAGAATTGCAAAGCGGCGTGAAGACATAGAACCTTGTCGAAGAGATTCTAAGCGTTGACGAACAACTTGTTTATGTTTGGCAGGAGGAACACCAAAAGTTTGGAGCAAAGCTTTCTTGAGAGTATGCCAAGAAGCAGCTTGAGGTGCACGAGAGACCCAATTTGCAACGTCAGGAGGTAAATATTGAGTAATGTGAAGCAGCTTTTGATCATCAGTAAGAGAGAGACGTTGGCAATGAAGTTCAAATTGGTGAAGCCAGTTGTTGATGCTTTCTTTAGGATCATATGGGGAGCAGATAACCGTGTTGGACAAACGACTTTCAGTGATGAGCTGAGTCAGAAGTTTAGTCATGAGAGCAGTATTTCCAGAGGTAGATTGAGACTGAGACATTGTATAGAGTTAAGAAGTGATAGACACCGAGATAATAGTAGCGATAAACACCGAGAGAATTGATTGAGTAGTAGCGATAAACACCGAGAAAATTTGATTGAGGTAGAGCTTAGATAGTATGGGTGCAGGGAAAGAGCAGCTTCTCCACCATAAAATAAGCTTGGAATCGGACTGAAAAATAAAGAATAAGAATTTAGAAAATGGAAACTAAAGACTTGTTTTTATTTTAAGATAGAAGAATAATGATTGTATTTTATTGAATAGAATAATTGAGATATTTATATGTTTTTAGAAATACTGCGGTTATATATATAAGAAGCTAACTATATCAAAATATACTGCGGTGAAGCTGCGGTAAGATCTGAGTATGCTTGTCAAAGAAGAGAAAGATTAGAGTTCCGAACCAGTGGCTGTGTCAGGACTCACGACATTTTATTTTGTCATAATTTGATTTTGTCATAGAATTTGCCTCCACCTACCGTATGACTAAATCAAGGTCGGACTGTAAACGATACTACTTATTCTATAATATACTGCAATGCAATAAACAACCCTAAACAGATGTAATCGAATAAATATAATGCAATTTTATTGGTTTAAAAAAACCAAAAACAAATAAAAGAAGCTTCAGTTTGACCTATTTTATTGTATAATGGAGAGTGTTGTAGAGTGTTGTAGAAGGTTGTAGAGTGCTGTAGAGCGAAGGAGAGTAAAGGAAAGCAAAGGAAGGTTTTTTTAATTTACTTTAGTTTTACTTATTTTTTGAAGTAAAATTACTTCACTTGCGTCAGGTTTACTTATTTTTGGTGAAAAATTACTACACGAATGAAAAAACGTATGCAGATCTGAAGCATTTTACTTCAAAATGAGCCGGATCTGCATCGGGGTTATTTCATTTTAGAAAAAATAAAAATCCCAGCCAAAATTTCCCGATTTGAAGAGATGTCAGCGCCAGTGTCAATTTTGCCTATGACCTTGACTTCTTCATTTTTTCCTTCTAGAATAAGAGGAGTTAGTAAGCGAAATGGATCCTTATTTGTCTCATTTGTCTTACATTCAATTTAGCAATCTTGAATCGCTTGTTCAACTGCAAGTTCTTCAGCAGCGGCAGCGTTCATCATCACTTCATCTTCATCCTGTTCTTTGCAGCTATGATCATTACTAGCTATCATTGACAAGACATTACGGGTTTGATTTTTGTTTTGCTTGGCCTTGGCTTGGCGGTATTCATTACAAGTATGGACATAATTATATGGCTTTTTACAATAAAAACAGGGGGTGGTCTTGACATTAGTATCAGCGGCCCTACGAGGCACGTTCTTGTCACCCAAAAAAGTATGATGAGTGGGTCGTCGACTGGAATAACAGTCCCTGGCGTGGTGATTCGCCTTGTCACCTCCATGCTTTGGGCAAAAAAAGCGAGAACCAGCAGCAGCAAAGTCACGGTGGGTCTTCTTCTTTTCTTATGCATCTTGTTCATCATTGCGCCTTTTGGCACCAGCAGGGAAAACATGTTCATCATTGGGGTAAGATCCAAAGACCTTCTTGGCAACAGTGGCGATCTCTTCAACCGTCCAGATATAGTCAGCATCATGTCTTGATTCCATGATTGTCAGAATGTTTTCTTAAAAGCGTGGGAGTAGGCTAGTGCGGAACTTGTTAGCAAGAGTGGTGTCAGTCTGGTCACGTCCGGCTTCATGCATGGTCTTGATGAATCTGGCAGTATAGGCAATAATGGTTTCATCACGACGCATGAAACAGTTGTACAACCGGCGAATGGCATCGTCTTGGGCTTTCAGGTTTCCAAATCTAGACACAAATAATTTTTGAGCATCTTTCCAAGTTTTACCTTGCTTCAAGTCAGTTTCAAGCCACGAGTCATAGTCATAGGGGAGAGTCAAACAGATGTAACGACACCATACATCTTCAATATTATTACCAGAAGCAACGATGACCTTCACAAAAGTCTTAAGGAAGTGTTCAACAGAAGCATATTTCATGTGATTCGGCCAGTATGTTTCTTGAGATTTTAATTGGAACAAAGGTAGATCACTGAAGTTTATTTTAGTAGCCTTTTCCTTCTCTCTATCTGAGGAAGTGAGATTGAACAATACCTTTCTCAAAGCGTCAATTTGGAGAGTGATTTTGTCCATGGTCATTTGAGCTTCTTCAGCAACAGCACCAGAAGTCTCGAGTACAGCTTGGGTCAATTTGTCAGCCAAAGTCTGTCTTCGCTTGCACAATTCATCGATCGTGTCATTTAGTTGTATTATTTTAGCACCAGAGGTGTCTATAGTATCAATTACCATAGGAGTCATGCCAACCAAATCTTGTCCACCAATAGTGGGAGTAACAGCAGCAACAGTAGAAGAGTTCATGATAGATCTTGCACAGGGTCAACACAGCAGGAGTAGTCGTAAAAAATGTTGTATAAGTAGGTTCTCAGCAGTAACAAAAGAGACAAAGTACGACTAAGACTCAACTTTTATTGTTTTGTCCGGATTAAGTTCAAAGTAAATTGAATAAGCTTTCTAACTAGTCAAGAATCTATCTCTATTGATATTATTCCATTGATGATGGAAAGTGACTTGGTCTTCGATGCACAATGTCTATCTTCGTTACACCTTATCTTATCTACCAATGAACAACTATTTATAGCAGGCCAACTCTTATGACTTCTTGCATTGAGACATAAATAATTAAGCAGTGACATCTTCATAGTTCTACAAGACTTGAGATATTAATATCACCATCATTATCATATGACATCTTGTAACTATTGTGAGTCTAGATATTCTATTTGTTAATCCTGCAATGATAGCAGTGACATTTGGTTTTCAGGCTAGACACTCAATTCTATAGTGTAATATTCTGAAGCTTGTTACTTATTAAAACTCCACAATAATCTGTATTATTATGATATTCAATATTCAGTATTCAATATGAGATAAAGAACATGAAGAACATAATAATACAGCCTTTTTATATCTGATGTTAATTGCTTAATTACTATTAACTGTTAGTATCAATGCTAACAGTTTTAGTGTGAGAGTTGGGTGTTTCTTGCTGAGCAGATATTTGAGAGTCCGTCTGATCATGAAGTGTCCGAGATACTACATATAGCTCTGTTACAAGTGACTGTGTAATACGTCTCTTTATTTGGTAGTTTATGATCTGAGTCTAGACAGAGGTTACATGTCAACTATTGTGTTGTTCGATACATCGTTCGATACAGCGGTATCCAAAGAAATGTTTTTGTGATATTTGCAGTCTCAAATAGATTCAATGAGAGGGAACTCGATTTTTTTTATTAAAAAGAAAGAGAGGGAACTCGATTTTTTTATTAAAAAGAAAGAGAGAGAACTAATTCTACTGCAAGTCCATGTTGTGTTTATATATTATTTCTATCTCGGTTTCAATCAATCACTCCGTTATAATTTTATCTGTATGAGCAGTTTTCCTACTAGGATGACTGGTCACCTTAATTGAAAGATGGCTGTAGCCAGATTTCATCCCCCGCCTTGAATAAGGTGGAGATATATTGTTTACTTGATTTATATCTTGGAGAGATAATAATTATGCTCGACAAGATATGTTTTAATCTTGATTAGTGTTTCAATATATCAGGCATAACTGTTTCATACTTGTTCACTTGTTTCGTTGGATGTTTAGATCAGTTTAGATTAGGTGATAAGGATAGACAAGCCCTTTGTAATTATGTCTCAGAACTATCTTTATCCAAGTAATGATTTAGTCTTTTCTTATAATGAAATCTCTAGAATCATTGCTTGTTCTGTTAGATGCTACTACCTTGTATTATAAGGCCTATGCAACCATCTTGCTATCACATGTGTCATGTCATATAGCCGTTTCAATTATTGATGAGAAGAGAGTCAATGAATATAAATCTGATCATGCTTTCAATGTGTTAGCTAGGCACATTGAACGCTTTATATATCATATCATCGCTTTTTACCAATGCTTGTTAGATGTTTGATTTCAGGATTACCTCTGGTAATATCTGAAATGATTTTAGTTTTCCAACTTTGTGAACATTATTTGATTTATTGTTATTTTGACATTATCTGTCAAAATAACCTTTGATGATGATTAATTGAATTTCCGATTATAAATCGTTCTGGCTTCTGTATGCCCAAATACGACAGTTTTGATTTCCTTCCATGGCGTCTTCTTTTACCATAGAACCCATTGGCCTTTTCTTCTGCGAAGCCGGTTGACCTCCAAGTAGTTGAAGAAACTGGTACCAAAGATCTGGAGAATAATAGAGTATTTGTGGCAAAGGCATAGTCACTTGAGTACCCCACAGTATATCTCTATGATCTACTAGCTTGGCTTCTTTTGTTTTAGCATCCAGCATTATAGGGAATTCTCTTTCCAATTATCTTGACACGGAAGGAGGGATTTCGCCTTTCGCTTTTGCCTCATTGTCCATTTGTTTGTAGAATGCCTTGGCTGCTTTTGCCTTTTCAAGATTTTTCAATTGAATCGAATGTTTTTCTTCAGGTGACAGCTTAGGCTTATGTACTGTTTGGGTTCCTTGAGTATTCACAGCATAAACAGGTTCATTGTCGCACAGAGTAGTTACGTTGATTTCTTCTTATTTAGGATTTGATGTTTCATTTGTAGGCTCCTCCCCACTTAATGACCTAGAGGGGAGCCCTACTGAAAATCCTGTTCGTCGTCACTGGTAGCTCCCACGCAGTTGACTTGACTGTGGTTCTGCTTCTTGAACTTGGGGCATTCGTATGGTTTATGTGAATTTGTATGGCAATACTTGCAAGGTTTAGTACAGTTCTTCTTGAAATGACCTTGTTCATGACAATTAGCACATTTGATCGTCTTGTTAACCGAATTTTTCTTCAAAGCAGTAACACGGTCTCTGATTGTCATTATATCATTCTGAAGTGTTTCAAGTGAGTTTAACACCTTCTGTTGAAACGGATCAACATCCTTGGGTGACACAGACGCCTTTTCCTTGTTTACATTTGTCATGACCGAGCAAACAGATTTTTCAGTTTGTACAAAAGTTGTTGTGGGCGGTTGAACCAAGTGATCGGTTTGAAATGCTATGGATTTGTAAGAATTTTATAATACACCTTCAGCCCATACTAACAGTTTTTTCAAGCCGTCCAAGTTCTTGACGTCTTCTCTGATCTCTGAGCGATATGGATCTTTCATTGCTTGATCACAGAACTGATATACCTTTGGGTCAAGACCATTCAAAACATCACGGACTTGTTGCTTATCCGACTTATCATTAGCTACCAAACACGCTCTTTGTAACAAGAAACGTTTATTCTCTAGATATTCCAATGGAGTTTCATGATGCCCTTGGCGGTATTCTTCATATTGTTTCAAATATATTTCTCGCCATTGTTCTGTAACAAATTTTTTCTTGAATTGTCCAATTATTGAATTTTCAGTTCCATCGTCAAATGGAAGTAATTTGAACTTTTCGTGGTCTTTGTACTTGAGATTTGAGACCCATCGTTCAGCAGCACCTTCAAAGCATAGGATGAATATTTCCTTCTTTCTGTCCTCTTGACACCAATTGTTCCATCTTGCAGCTTTATTAAATTTTTCTAGGAACTTCAGAGGGTCTTGATACAAGCCAGAACCAGTAAAAAGAGGAGCAGCCTTTGTATTCATTTCTGCAAGCTGTTCTTTTGACTCCTTGTCCAATATCAGCAGTGACATTATGAACACTTAAGTAAATAAATGGGGTTTTGACTTCTATTTTTCCTTGACTAGATAGTACGCCTTGGTTATCAAATTGTACAGAAATAGGCCTTTGATTCTTCTTTTACCTATAGCTATTTGATAAAGTATGTACTATTTGATCTTAGCAATCTTGTTCAAAGAGGTCGCCCAGCTTCTCCACTAATGTTGTATGGGGTCTTTTATACCTATTTGAACTTCCGAATTCTCTGTCTTGTAAAACTTCCTTGACTATAGCTAACACTTTATAGCCCTTTTGGATTATTATAAGTTCAAAAGTATGGGATGTGAAAAAGGTGTATTTTATTTGCCTTTGACTTGAAACAAACTTTTTATATGTAATTTATCTGTTAAGTCAAGATGAGTTAAACAAGATTAAAGAGAGGGTTTTATTCAGTGTAGAATGAGATTGTCAATATAAATTGAGCTTGGTGACACAAAGTAGGATTGTGTCTTAAATAAATGTCTTGATTTAATGATGCATCTAGCTTACGATACATCAATATGGTTGAAAGATATATTGAATCTACTCTATCCTCACAACGTGCTTACTATTTTCGGTGCTGGGATTCAGATCAACAAAAGTATGTGTGTCAGAGCTTCTTACAGGCACTCCAGAAATACAAGTAGAATTACTACCTCCGGCAACAATAAGATTAAAAAACAAAACACAGGGTCATGATTAAAATGGCCATTTTAAGCGAATTTGTGTTACATTATGCTTGTCAACATGAAAACAAGTAAAATGATAAAACTGAATTGTTGATTAAAAATATCAATAAAAAGAAAAGAGATTGATAATAAAAGGAAAACTGGAAAGAGAGATAAAAAAACTAGACCGATTTTCTTTTTTGGGTCATTCGATAATGTAATCATGAACGAAAACTTATGTATGACAACATTATCTATTAAAGAAAGATAAAAAAAAATTCTCTTTTTCTTTTAAATTATCCATGAGCCAACTATCGTTTTCTCGACTTATTTTCAGAAATAAGCCATTTATTATTCAAAAGAGATTTAATGCTACTTGTACATCTTTCATTGCCAAACAGAAGAAAGCCTTGAATTTATCGGGTCAATGTATGATTTCAAGCAATTTCTATTGAAATTGACATGTCTGATAAATCTGTATTTAGCCAAACACTTTATTCAAACAAGAACAAGAACATTAGCTAAATCGCAAGGTAAACTCTTTCTTTACTTGATTTAATCATGTCCAACTAAGTTATTGTTGTTATTGCTCATTAGGCAGAGTGGTCATTTTAGGTACAATAGATGAAAAGAAGACAAAGGGTTGTGATTTAATCAAATATTGTTTTATAAATAAATAGGTTCTGGCTGGGTAGGTAATTGCAATGAATGGCACTAAAGAATGCAAGAGCCTGACAAAGTTGTGTAGGATTTCGATTGATGAATGATTTAGACAAACAGAATTATGATATTTCAGTCATATCACCCAGGTAACAATAAAGCAAAACTACAAATAGAAAGATCAATAGTAACTGACTTTTTTGAAAAAAAAAAAAATAATACTAATCATCAGAAACCATTTTGTATTCACTCCTTTATTAGCAAGGTAAAAAAAAAGAGAGAGAGAGAGAGAGTATAGAAAGAAACAGTTAAAGTAGGCTTATTATTTTTCACTGGCTTTTTTTTTTATAGTACTTCAGTTGGTACATTGGAATTCAGATGTATCACAGAGCCTGTCAGGACTTATTCATCCGATACTAATTTCTATCAGGCCTATTGTGATGCGATTGATACAGAAAATCAAGTGGTTCATTGTACTTCAAATATTGAAGAAGAAGGTTGTCAATACATTGTTTCTTTCTTCATGCTGTATTGACTGCAAACTTTTAGGCTTGACAAAAAGACAGTTTTCTTTGGATTATGATAAACTGGTCATTGCTGTAGGTGCATATTCAAGAACATTTGGTATTCCGGGTGTAAAGGAACACGCATGTTTCTTGAAAGAAGTGAATGATGCCAGAAGAATCAGAAAACGAGTGATCGATTGTAAGTGCATGTTGAATATGAAGAAAAGATGAAGGGCAAATGAGCTGTTTTATTAGGCTATGAATATGCTTCTCAACCTGGTTTGACTGACAAAGAAAAAGAAGATTGTCTTCATTTTGTTGTGGTGGGCGGTGGACCAACAGTAAAGTAGATTGCTTTGTAAATAAGCATTTATTCATGTTCTTATTTATTTTTTTGGGTTGTTTGAGAAGGGTGTTGAATTCTCAGCAGAATTATATGATTTTATAACAGATGATATTTCTCGACTTTACCCCGATTTAGTAGAAAAAACACGCATGTCACTTTATGATGTAGCTCCTACTATTTTGAGTGCCTTTGATTCTCACCTATCTGATTATGCCTCAAAGAAATTTAATCGTAAAGGAATTCAGATCAAGACAGGTAACAACCGGTGCCGTATAAAACCCGTATACTCATTCCCGTATACCCGGGGTTTAAAAACGACAACTCAGTAAAAGCCGTCACTAGTCTTTGACAGAACCATTTTACACTTTTTACTTTGATAAGCTATACAATGAGTGTTCCTCATATTCATTCGTTTCTTTGTATCTCGTTGCTTTCTGAAATTTTTGTTTTGTGTTCTACTGTTTCTATTAGTTTTATCAGGGATTAAGAATTAATGAGAGAAAAAAAAATAACTTTTATTACTTGAGCTTGTAACAGGCTGCAACTGTATGCATTCCCACTCTTAGTTGAGAGGGGCACTCGCTAAGACTGTCCAGATTTTTCAGATGCTTAGCTTCAAAAGCTAAATTGTCGATTTTGAACAACCCGTGCTTGCCCAAGGCAGTAGGTATTTTACCAATTGTAAAGAAATGCACCCCAGTTACATGTGTGGAATACAGTCTTGCATGGAGACTGTATTCTACTGCTTTGGGAGCACTTCCTGCACCATCAGTGGCAGGCACACGCAAAGAAAAACTCTCAGGGAAGTAAACCTCACTATCTGGGTTCTTCAATTCACCATTTTGAACGTTGCCAGGGATATATCTTAACGGATCGACAATGATCAAGAAAGGAGGGATGCTCTGCTCAGGAATAAGAGTCCCTTTAAGAGGACCCTCATCACCACAAGTACCGCAACTTCCTCCTTCTCTGGTTTTGTACAAAACCGCCTTGTGATAAGCATCTTCAAACTGTCTTCGGAGGTTCCTCATGGCATCTTCTGCTCCTATCCGAAGACGCTTAGCAGCAAAATACTGCTTCATTATCGGGTAGTCTCCCCGCATACAAGCAATCATAGGGTTTTTTGACTCTTCGATAACTGAATGCATGTATGACCGGGAGCAATGCGTGAACTTGTACACTTTTTTAAAAGAGAACAGAGATTGCACTTTTGTTGACAGATTGTCACCAAACCATTCCAGGCAATGGTAGGTGCAGCCTTCTTCTCCCTTGGTGAAGAAAGGACTTTCTGACCAAACGAAGTTTCTGATAATCTGATTGCCGTTTCTACCTTGTCCTTTCAGGTATTCTTGGAAAGCATCAAACAGGACTCTATCAAAACGATTGTTTTGATTGCAAGCCTCTTGAAATGAATCCTGAATGTAAGGTAAAACACAACGGAGCAGCAGTTCGAAAGGAGCATCAATGAAACAAGAATTGTACAAGTTTGAATTCAACTTGTAATCCTGAATCAAAGCAATGCTTTCAGTCGCAGAAACAACATTTAGCGGCAATTCATCAAGTGTCTCTGTGTAGTCAGGAAGACTGTCGAAATCAAAGCCAATTTCACTAGGCGAAAGGCTGACGATATCACTTGTAACTTGGTCATCTATGTGCTTCTCTGAAGGGGTTCGTTCTTCAGTCGAAACTTGAGACATCAAGTGCCCACAACCCTTTCCGAATGATCGCAGAGAAGGCAATCTACTACATCGGAATAGTCTTCGCCTTTGTTGGGAAAATTCTTCTTAATCTTCTCCAGGTCTTCTTCTTCAATATAATTCTTGCCATTACCAAACCCAGAAAGATCTATGACTGCATCATATATCAGCTCTCTTTCATCGTCAATGAGAACGTCAACTTCTTGACAGGTATCTTCATGTTGATCTTCTCGAGAAAGAATGCCACCTTCATCTTCTTCAACACTAGCCAACTTCCTCTTTTGGCTCTCGCGCTCAATACTCTCAAAGTATTGCTCTTCTTTCTCTTCTTCCCTTCTCTTGCTTCTGTTCAATTGCGATTGCTCGCTGCCAAAGAGTGCCTCTGAATTGTCAGGAGCACGACTGTCACTTTCCTTGTAAAAATGAACAAGTCTTTTGCTTTTTCTGTAGCGCTTTTTGCTACCATAACGGGAAGCAACGCCATCCTCGTAATAGCTCTTCATCAAGCCCAAGTCTCCCTTTGCAAATTGCAAAACATGTCTGAGAGACACAGCAAGACTCTTGGCTTCAGGCATCGTGCGGTATAAGGCACTATGGTATGCCTCTACAGAGTTTGAAGATCTTGTAGGGTGCATGGCTAGTGCCTCTTTCATCAAAGATTGACACTTGAATGTCATACTGCTAACAGCAGATCTCATCCACCACTTCAACCATCTTCTACAGTTTGGAAACTTACTATAGATTTCTCCAAGCAGCTCCAAGAAGGTGGTTTGAGCTTCAGCTCTCTTCAAGCGATAGACCAAACTAAGAAACTCATACTGCTTGTTTGGAGGAACAGCTGAGTGATTCTTCGAGATTCTCTGGACACTTTGCATGTAATGCATGTAGCATCCTTTGAGGTGAGCAATACCTTCATTAATTTGCTCTTGAGAGCCATTGCCGTTTGCACTATTAAAAAAATAGTAATTGAAGGCGTGCAAAAAGCCCAATCGCTGTGCAGCCGAGTAGTCCATGAGCATGCCCAGGAATTGGTCCTTCTTGATTTCAAAATGCTCAAACATCTTGATGAAGTACTGAGCAAAGGTGTTGGCGTCCAGCCCGCCAATAATTGCCTGGAAGAAGACAACACTCTTTCTCAATTCTGGAACGTAGATGACAGAAGAACAAAGATATTTTTTGTCAGTGGACGCAGCTTTGTAAGTTACATCTGTAACAATTGGTTGCTTGGAGAAAGGAAGCTTGTATTGAGCAATTCCAGGAGCTGAAAAAGCAACCATGAAGTTTTTGTCGCTGCCAACTTGTGCATGGACAATGTAGCCTTCATAGTCATTCATGATCTTGCCCAAATCACCCAAAAAATCCGAATTCTTGCTGATACCAAGAAAGGCTTTAGCATTATAGAGTTCGTACTTTGCTCTATCTTGATTACCCATGATAGAGCTGATTTCCTTTGCAGGTTGAACAAACTCTCCTGGGCGAGAAGTAACACCAATGCTAAAGTTCTTGGGTGTCTTTGCTTGATCGTCCTTTACTGCATCAAGCAACACTTTGCTTTGATCTCCTGATAAATGAAGACGTGGAACAACACCATGAGTGTGTCGTCCATGACATTTGACAGTACAAGTCGTAATATCATCCCTTTCATCATAAATCAAAGTGAAAACAACTCGTACATCACAACTGATATGCTTCATTGTTTGTTTACAATGCATGCACTTTTGAGCTTTAATCAAGTTTAAAGTATGACAAGGTCTACGATCTTTATTAAAAAACACACAGTCCTCGTTTTCACAATAAACAGCTCCAAGACATTTTTTGTACCGAGTAGGGCACCCTTTTGTTATTTTTCTGATGCCTTCAGTAAGAGCCCAACCGATGTCAAGGTTACATTTCGAAAAGGTCTTCTCTTGACCTTTACAAGGCTCGATATTAAACTTTTCGAAGTATTCGCCGTCAGGATGTTGCTCTTTGAAGTAATTGAGCTTGCGGTATTCTTTATCGGTTAACATATTGATGTATCAATAGTAAATGTAAATAGGGTAAAGAGGTTCAGAAAGTGTAATTTGTAACTGAGTGGCTTATTATCTCTAATTCAAACTCCGGGTATACGGGAATGAGTATACGGGTTTTATCTGCCCTCGTAACAACCCTAAAATGAAAAAAAAAAAAAAAAAAAAAAAAAAAAAAAAAAAAACCTGTAGCTTAATTTTTTTTTACTGTCCTTAGAGAAATTGGTTGAAAAAGTAGAAAAAGATCATTTGGTCATTCAACAAGAAGGCAAAGGTATAAAATGAAGAGAGAAAACTCAATTGAAATGTTTCTATTTTTCACCTATTTCTATCTCCTCTATCAACAAAAAAAAAAAGTGCCTTATGGTCTGTTGGTTTGGTCGACTGGTTTAATGAGAAATCCACTGGTAGAATCATTCAAGGAAGCAGCCAAAGATCATTCTGAACAAAGGTAAACAAAAGACAATCAAATCAAGTTCACTCACTGACTTTTGTTCCACTAGAATCCTAACAGATGGTCATTTACGTGTTTTAGATCAACAGACAAATGAACCCATTCCAAATGTATATGCCTTGGGAGATTGTGCTACGATCCAAGACGATGAATTGCCTGCTACAGCACAAGGTAAGATTGATCATATATGTGTGTGTGTGTGTGTACCTTTAGATTGATATGATTCGATTTAGTGGCCAATCAAAAAGCTATCTATCTTGTTAAAGGTTGACAATATTCTTCTTTTCGTCCTTAAACAAACGTTCATGCTTTCTCTCTCTCTTTTTTTTTTTTAATAGTATTGAATGAGATGGCTAAACAACAAGATTTCAGAAATGAATTTAAATTCAAAAATAATGGCATGATGGCTTATATTGGCTCTTATGAAGCATTGGTCGATATGTCAGCTGTCAAGAAATGGGCTAAAATGTCTGGTCATCTCTCTTGGTTCTTATGGCGATCAGCTTATATCAGTAAAAGTGTCAGCATTCGAAACAAAATGTTGATTGCCTATCATTGGTAACCAATTTAAACCGCATTTGTCTTTTAACTAATAAATCTGCTTTTTCTTTTTTTTGGTTTGTTTAGGTTCATGACATTTACTTTGGGTAGAGATATTAGTCGTTTTTAATAATAAAATGTTTATAGAAAGAAAGGCTTGTTTTGGCCTGTCTTTTCTTTTTCTTCCACATGAAGCCATTGACTATCGTTTGTGTCTGACTTGACTGGTGTGACTTTCTTTTGTACTGGTTGGTGTTCGATTAATTCAGAATGAGCAATCACTAAGGAAAGAGAATAGGATACATGGGCATAAGCAACCATTCTAAATGGAAACATAAAATACTTGCATTGGTCTAGATAATCATCATCGATTTCTTCTGTCTTTTGTTGATGTAGTTTATTGTTCAAAATGACCATGCGGATCTCTTGTTGCAAACTATCGTTGATAGGCTCGCCTTGTTCAATACGTTCAATCAGTTCCTCTAATAGTTTTGTCTTGTGTGTTGTTCTCTCTTTGTATTCTTTATAGTCCATCTTGAGCCAGATGAGATGAAGTGCCTCAGAGCCAAAGACGACCCACATGAGGTATTCCAAGAAATAAGGCATATGTTGTTGTTGTTTAAAGTGATGAGCAGCCGACTGAAGACTGTTGTATTCTTTAGGGTATGCATGAACTGATCTCTGAAATACTCGAGTCGATTGTCTCTTTGTATAGGCGGTCCTTGTCAGCCATCGAGTTGTTGTCTTTAACATGGTATAAAGTATTAAAAAACCAAAAAAAAAAAAAAAAAAAAAAAAAAAAAAAAAAAAAAAAACCTCCCAAATTATTTTAAAATTCCTGTTGCAGTCACTCTAAACAATTTTTGGTATTTTTATTTCAGCTTTTTATCAATCTGTTCCCGAGCTTCAATCTGTTGTTCGGTAGGTAGATCATCTCCAGTCTTGTTATGACCCAATCTTGGCACCACCTGTTTAGACACTCTTTCTTCAATTGGCTTAAATACAGCATCCACAGCATGTTCAATAGGTTCATCAAATAGATAAGGCAAGACGGGCACAATACCTAAACCCAATAAAGTAGGACCCCACCCTTTTACCTTGGGATTCTTGACATTTTTGAATGCAAAAGCACTGTATTTAACAATACTGTGCACTGTGAAGGCAGGCGCTAACATGGAAGCCAATGATTGAAATATACCTCTTTTAATGACTGTGGTTGCAATGACTGCTGAATCCTACTCATAGGATGATGGTTATTCTCCATCCTGATTCTACATCTATCTATCTATCTCTCTATCTTACCTGGTCTGCGTGCACTGCCTTATAACCTTCATAAGCAACATCACCACCTAAATACAACCAACTTACACCATAGGCAGCTGTAACAAGAGCAGGAGGAGCAATCGGTCTAAATGCTTCACCTACTTCTGATGTGTAGGCCAAATAGCGAGAAGAGGCCATCAAGGCAGTACGTAAACGAGCACCATAAGCCAAGTAACGAGCATTGCCTTCAAGTGAGTCTACCTTGCCTTCCATCACTTTTTCAGATAATGATTCTCTTTCAGTCATTGTGTATACGAATTGAAGAAATAAAAATAATAATTAAAAAAAAAAAAAGGAAAAAAACCTCACCCATGTGATATCTACTTTTTATTTAAAAAAAAAAAAAAAAAAAAAGGGCGGCATTTCTCGGATTAAGCTTAGAGTCATAAATGATCTCGAAAAAAAAACAAAAAAAAAGAGAGGATAATTGACTACGATAAGCACTTGTCTTTTGTTTTTTTTTCTGTTTTTCAATTGTTCAATTTTGTTGCTATTCAACCACACATTGAGGTTTTTGAGATTATTTGCTTAAGACTTTAAATCAAACGCGTATTTATTTCATCACATCATTCTTACCAATTTTTTTTTTTAATTGTTCAATTCGGTATTCTGATTGGCTGATGAATTGACATGATCGCACCTTTTTTCTCTAGCCGGAGAATCAGACTGTTCAGAAAATGTTCCCATCTGCCAAACAGACAAGAATTACCTTAAAAGTCAAAAGAACTAATCTTATCAGATGAGTTTTAAAAATCAGGTTGGCTTTATCTTTCTTTCTTTTTATTTTCTTTTCTTTACCTTCTCTTTCTCTTATTTTCTTATCCTATGTTGCGTCGCATTTTACCTACTATTTATCAACAAAGACGCGGATTTCATGACTGCCCAACCAATGCAATTCAACCTTTGCGTCTACTATTGATTGGCTGTCCAGGATCAGGCAAGGGCACTCAGTCAAAGCGCCTTCAAGCCAATTTTGGCGTCTCTCATTTTTCAAGTGGTGATTTACTACGCAAACATATTCGAGAAAAGACAAGCTTAGGTCAACAAGCGCATCAATATGTTAGTCAGGGTCAATTAGTGCCTGATGATCTTTTGGTTTCTTTGATTGATAATGAACTTTTACAGATGGGAAATACAGTAAGTTGTCTTGTAAAAAAAAAAATTTATATATATATATATATACATGCATCTAAACAAACAATCCCATAGAATTGGTTATTGGATGGATTCCCAAGAACAGTAAATCAAGCAAAAGCATTAGATGCCTCTTTGAACAAAATGATGCAACCTTTAAACTTGGTGATTAATTTAAAAGTACCTGAACAAGTTATTTTACAACGCATTTTGGGTAATAGACAGATGGCTTCACTAAACAACCATCTCTGACAGTATTTCGAATAGATCGTTGGGTTCATATTCCCTCTGGTAGAGTCTACAACTTATCTTATAATCCACCTTTAGTAGCTGGGCGAGATGATGTTACGGGTGAACCATTAACAAAGCGTCCTGATGATACTGAAGAAGTATTCAGGGTACGCTTAGACCAACATCATCAAATGGCCATGCCACTTTTAGACCACTATCAAGCCATCACAGTAGATGTAGAAGGAGAGACAAGTGATGCCATTTACCCTCAAATTGAAAAAGCCATTGTGGACCAATTGGGTGTCTTGCCTGGTACTATGCCTGAAATTATGTCTATCAGTTCTCTAAAACAACAGAGAAAGGAATTGGAGACAGAAAGTCCATGTTATGCTAGTGCTTATTAAGAAAGACAAGGAAGGGGGTTTTTTTTTCTTTTTATTTATTCAAATAATAATAATATTAATAACAATAAAATGGACAAATGTGTGTGTGTGTGTGTTTAAATACCACCACCTAATTCTCTTTCAAGTGCATCTACATCCATTTGTTGATCCATTTCATGTGTGACAGGAGCAGCTGTGGCAGCTATTGATGAAGAATGACGATGCTCATTGTTATATCCTACTTCTCTAGCCACTTCCTTGCTTCTCTCAAGTGCCTCTCTGTCATTAGCACTCAAGCTTTCCTTTCGTTTTAAATTGCTGGAATTCACTTGCAATGATGATAAGCCTTGTTTCTGTGCTTTAAATGTCATGACTTCTTGAGCAATCATTTCTAAATGAAAACATTAGGTTGGTTTTCTCTTCATTTTCGGAAAAAAAAACTTACTGCGCATATCTTCCATGGACTCAACCACCTCAAATGAGAAATCAAAGGATTGGGTATGAGAGGGTTCATCATCTTCATCATGGTAAGCAGCAAGGTATGGATGAGCCAAGGCTTCTTCTACTGTGATTCTCTTGGCAGGATCAAATGTAAGCAACTTGGTCAAGAGATCGATAGCCAAAGGTGTGGCTCTGGGGTAAAGGTTTTGGAAAGGAATCTTGGGCATACGTGTCAAACTACGGATATAGACTTGAGCCTATGTGTAGATAAATATAGATTGAATATCAGTCATCTAAACGTATTCCTCCATTCTTTTCAAAGTCTCTTACTCTTTCACTGCCAACACGACATAATGTTTCTTCATCAGGAGTACCCAAAATACCGAGAATTTGATTCAGTTGATCAACATCTTTTTTTTTTAAAAAAAAAAAAAATGTGAGTTATCCCCCCCTCTTGGTTTAAATCATCATCTAAACTTACAATCACGACCTTTGAAGAGAGGTCGGCCACCCAGCATTTCAGCGAAAATACAACCAACAGACCACATATCGACTTTTTTTTAAAAAAAAAAAATAGACATTTAAATATAAAGGAGTCTATTTGATTTAAAAAAAAGAAACTTACTTGCTTTTGTATATTTCTGGAAACTCAACATAATTTCGGGTGCTCTGTACCAACGAGTGGCTACATATTCTGTCATGAAACCAGCATTACCCTCAGGTGAAGAAGAATATCCACGAGCCAAACCGAAATCACAAATCTTCAATTCACAATCAGCATTCACCAATAAGTTGCCTGGTTTCAAATCTCTGTGCAATACATTGGCACTGTGGATATATTTAAGACCTCGACAGATTTGATAGACAAAGTATTGAAAGTGAGCATCTGTCAAGGGTTGACCGGAACGAATGATCTGATGGAGATCGGCTTCCATCAATTCTTGTACCAGATAGCTATTCAACATAAATCAGTAAGCATATGTCATTTTCTCTCGAGAAGTAAAGTCATTTCGATTACATTTCATTAAAGTCTTGTAAATTGACAATGTCCATGTCGATAATAGAAGTAATCTTTTAGCATAAGGAGAGAGTAAGAGTCATGTTAATTTCGGTTTTACGCGTATATAGAACAGAAAAGAAAAAGAGCTTACATTTTCATGACCATTAAAGTGCTTTAATAACTTGACTTCACGTAAAGCACGTTTAGCTAAAATTGTCTTTTCGAAGATACGGCACACCTAATACAAGACAAGATGAATAACCTATAAAAACCTGTCATCTCTTGTCTTAAGTTTTACTTTCTTAATAGCCACTTGTTCGTTTGTCTCGGTATCTTTAGCAGCACTAATTTGTTTTATTTATATTTATAAAAAGAGAGATGAGTCATTTTTTATCATCTTTTCCTCTAAGAGAATACAATCTTACCAAACTACACCATAGGCACCTTGGCCCATCTCTCGAATGAACTGAAACTTTTTGTCAACAATAAACTGTTGATTCAAAACGGGAAATGACTGGTAGCCTGGCATTCTTTCTTTTTAGGTGTATTTTCTATGACAAAAAGAGAAAAAGAGAGATAGAAAAAAAAAAGTGTGCGTGTAAAATGACAATACTCTGATAATACAGACGAAATAGAGATGGATTTATTTAAAGTCAGCCCAAAGTATTTTTAAACCATGTTTTCAAGCATAGAATGATCCTGTTACACTTTATAAGCCTCGTAAAGTTCTACCAAAGAAAGAGGGAAAGAGGACTTGGGGAAAACAAGAGAAAAAGAGATGAGAGTAGAGATTGAGATTATTAGCAAGAAACTTATTGCTCATAACACACTTTATTCGGAAATTATTGTAGCATTCAGTCAAAAAATTAACAACAAATGGTATAGAAATGAAATACAGAATGGCTCATAAATCAATTCATCAAAATACTAGAAAAATTTGGTTCAAAAATCACAATGAGTGTGAAGGTAAACCAAGTGTCAAATAGAAATTACTTGAATCAAATAATAGAATAGCCAAAAAAAAAAAAAAGAAGAAGAAAAAATACAAAAGAAGAGAAAGCAATTGGTAATAAAAATACCAACATTTGCACTAAACTTCTTTTTGCTCCAAACTTAGGCAGGACTGTCATGTCTGGGGGGGGGGAGAAGATTTAGCACTTTAAGACAGTTAAAGTTTATGTAACACTTACAGCCTTGCTCATCACGCTTCACGTGCAGACGATATAACGTTTCTTGTACAGAAAGATGCTGTTTTGTAATTGAAATCAGTGTTGGAGGGACTGATGGTTCTTGAGAAAGCAGGGAGAGTTTGCTGAAAGAGCAAAGTTGCAATTCCGGAAATGGCAATAGCAAGGGCAGACAGTTTGTCACGGCCACTTACCCCACAACCATTCGTGAAAGACGGGCATTCAGGGTTCAAGCAATGGAATGCGTCTTTCGTGTTTCTATGTACTGCTTTGCCTTTCACTTGTATGAGCTGCTTTGGATGTTGAAGTTTGTGAAAGCAAAAGACACAGGCTTGAGACGTGTTGGTTTCGTTGGTAATGCTGACTGTTGTATAGCGAGCATGGTTATCTTGTTTCCAAGTGTTACCATAGCGCAAGTGTCGTTTGATTCTGGAACCTACCCCAAAGCCACGATCACCAATCATCATGATCAACTGCTTTTGGGGTGGCCAAAGTCCTGCCTTCTGCTTGCCTTTTCGATCTTTGACTGCTACTACCTTAGGGTTCAACCAAAGACGTTCTCAAGCACACACACAATCTTTTGACTTTTTCATAAACATTTCTCTTCTCATGTCACCCTTCTTCATCTTGGTGTTCTGGTAGAAGCTTCTCACCACATTTTTGTTATCTTGCAAGCACCTGTACGCATTCCAAATGTCTTCATCATCTTGACAGTAATGAAGTTCTGGCGTGACAATGCTGCTTCTGCTTCAGCGACTTGCGGACTGTTTTTCTTCATCAAAGCCAACTCGTGTCTGTAATGAAAGTTTCTACTTGCAAAATCAACATCTTCAGCCGAGACTGTCTTTGCTTCAGGCAATGATTGGAATTCAGGTTCAGTTTGCTCAGTCAAAGCAGCGAAACGGTTACGAAGCTTCAAATGGTACCATATCGTCCAAGTGAAACAGGTACTGATTCTAACATTTTTACAATGACATTGTCCGTGCCAGAGAAAACGAAATCTTGAGAAAGTTGGCAAGGATCTGGATTAAGATTTGCATCTTCAGACTTGAATATAGCACCCCGTCCACTGGCAACAACCTTTTGGATATGTCTCAAAGTCTTTTCAGCTTTCTGCTTTCCCTTGTCTCTTTTAGGCATGGCAACAGCTCTACGTCGAATAGATAGGCTAAATCTTTGATCAGACAACTCACGCTTGCATCTTTTAACAACCAAACACCTCTTGTATCTTTTATCTTTTAACAAATTGATGAACTGAGATATTTCCTTTTGAATGTCATTTAAGGCTTTTTTTGTAGCTCGGTAGGTATAGCCACTGGCAGTTCCTGCTAACCAGATTAAGTGTTCCTGAGTTTGTTGACTGCGTTGCGAATGATATTAAAGATGTTTGGCAAGCAACCATAAAGACTGGTTTCAGCTTCTTCGGAAGGAGTGGATGGTCTAGATGGTTTGGTTGGTAGAGCTTGAGTTGCAGAAGGTTGGGAGAAGGGGGTTTTCCGATATCGCTTAGCTACTTTGATTTGAATACCAAAGTCACCATCGTTGTATGTTTTATGAGCTTGCTTCAGTTTCTTGGACAAATCATTGACTTCTTTCTGCAAAGCAGCAATTTCATCCCTGATAATATTCTTGTCTTTTTCGGACTGCAACAGAATTTCCTGCCAAGTTGATTCTGGAATATTGCTAGTGGAAGGCTACTTTCTTAAAGAAGCTGTTGTCTCCTTGGGCTTGTTCGTCTTTGTATCTGACAACCTTACATGCTGTAAACCGGGCAGAATAGTGAATAAAGTACCAAAATTTCTCTGCTTTTTTTTTTTTTTTTTTACTAACCATCTTTCTGTCTTCTTACCTAGATCATCAAAAGCGGTGATATGAATACCTTACGCAGCCACCTGATATCCCTGCTTACATCTGAACAAGTCAAAAGCGATCTTGACTTGACCTTGGTTGTCTCTGCTCTCTTCTCAATGTAAGTAGAAATACAAAAAAAAAGGCATAATATTTTGCTCCATTTTTTTTTCCTCATACATAGTTTACCTAAGCACAGAACTTGGGAGAGAAAAGGCGTTGAAGATACCTCCATCAGAAATCAGATTGCAGACTCCTTCGATATCATGCTAGGCCAAGATAATCAAGACATACTCCAGTATGAATGGAGTAACAAGAAACTGTCCAGCTGTATCCTTAAGCCAGATTACACCTTGTTCTCTTGTGATGTTCAACAAAGTCCTGTTGAGGTCTTTGTTGCAGAAGTAAAGGCGCCATTGAGAAAGAAGAACAGCAATGGCTTCATCAAGCGTGGCATGACAAAGCCACACATGCTTGGCTTGTTAGTAGATGGTAGTCAGACAAACAAGAGAAGTACATACTATACTAAGCATATGTTTTAGGTTACAACTGTTAGTTATATGAGGAAAATTGAACACGAAGCCATCTACCAGGTGGTAGAACTTGATACCTTTTCGTTGCCCAAAGGCAGAAACGAAATACATCTGCTGAAAACCCTACTCGAGGTCATTTTCCGGGTGAAGGTACTTGTCTTTAGAAAGCATGCCTTTTTTCTCTTTTTGACTAATGATACAGTAATCGCTCTATATAAGGGTAGCCAAAAATCTTGAAAATCTCACCCTTAAATAGAGAATACCCTTAAATAGAATAGGTTTTAGAGCTTGTATTGAAAAATCCTTTTCAGGAACCCACTCTTATCTAGAGAATACCCTTAAACAGAACGCCCTTAAATAGAGCGACTATTCTAACTTCAGGCTTTTGCTTCTGAAGCCTTTGAAGACTTTGAAGCCGGCAATGGTGCTCAGTCCGAGCTACTTCCTCTCTGCCGCTTTGTGGCCGAACAAAAGTCTTTTCGTTTTGTTTTATTTTGTTTTGTTTAACACATTCTTTTTGTTTGATTTTTGCTGTTTAAACTCAATGATACATACCACATAATCTACTTGATTGATCAAAGTAATGTCTTTGCAGTGCCCAGCAAAAGCATATACGTTTGAAATTTCCCTTTTCTTTTTTAGCTGCATTTCGTAGATCTTTTTCCTATTTACGTCTGCACTAATGATTCATTCATATTGGATTGATGGCAGTATGGGGGGAAAGACAGGTCTTGTTCTAAAGGAGCTGTAGACAAGGGCACAAACAGCAGTAGCTTTTTTTTTTTCTTTTTTATCTTCAAAATAGAGGCTATATTAACACAGTCATACTAGGATGCAGTATCAGTTTCTTTTCTTTCAGTGGTTATTTCTTTTTTTATTGTCTTTGCTATGTTTGTACTGAAAACAAAAGCGTGGTTTGGAGAGCTCATACCACATCTTTCATCTTCGCTTCGGCAACCTGGTTACTGGAATTTTTTTTTTTTTTACGCTTATTGATTTTTTTCTTTTACGTCAATTGGATTTTTGAAAACCGCCAAATGATTTTTGGAATCCGCCATTTGGGACCATAAGCACTGTACAGCAACTCGTTTTTTATTTGTTTATTTTACAAAGCGACCCTTTTTTCCTCAAGTGGAGTTGATGATGTATTTGTTTATTTCTGTATAAAGTTAGCACTCAAAAAGAGACATTCAAACGTAAATAAAAAGCAGCTTAGATTTGATGATCAATTGAAACCCAAATCAATTTGACAATCAATGTCCATAGTCTGTTAAGCAGTTGATCTTGTTAGCTTATTCAGCAAGAAAAATAAATAATTCAAGGTCGAATGAAATTCTCTCAGAATTGAGTGAGACCGTCGAAATTGACAAGAACGAATTACATTGCTTTATCATCTTTATTCATTTAAAATAGCGAAAATAAAAAGAAATTTTTTCTATTATATTTGTACCTTGATCATCTTTTTCGCTCAGGTCAATTACCGTCATTAAGATTTTTCAATAAAAATGTCAGAAGTTACACCTGAGACTATCAGTGATATTCAACAGCAATTGTCGGTTACACAACAACTCTTGGAGAAGCTTGTACTACAAACAAACCAAAACAGACCCGCTGAAGATGCCAATATCAGCGCTACCCCTCTTTCTGATATGGAAGAGGTTGTCGACCGTACCCCTGTACACTCTATTGCAGTACGCCAGCAGTTCGACTGGACGCCCCCTGAGGAATTGAGCGAGATTCTTGGATACAAGACCCCTGTTTTCACCGCTCCTCCTTTAGGAGACAATCAACGCAAGGAGCTTATCGAAGCGTACCCTCCAATGCGTCACATGGAGTACAAAGCTCCCAACACTGTTCCTGAGGCTTACAAGCAGATGAACAAAGGCCAACAGCATGAGGATGCCGTATTGAAGGATACTCAATACCTTCTTTCGGGTGTCCTCCGCCCTTTGGACATCTTAGGCTATGAGATCTATACAGCTGATATTCCAGACAACGATGCTGAGCGTTTCTTATTGATGATTCGAGACGTCCGCTCGTTAGTGTTGAATGTTGCCTCTACAATCAACCATCATCGCAATAAGCTTGCACTCCGCGCAGTACACCCTTCATTTTCATTGCCATCACCTGCTTCGAATACCACCTACACAATGTCTGCCAACGATTTTGCCGCTTCTATTGCTCAGCAAACTGCTGCAGGTAAGACATTGAGAGAAGCTAGGGGCCTTGGTAGAAACAAGGGCAAAACAAAGCGTAGATTCCAACAGAATGTCAGTGAATCTTCCTCTTCCTCTTCCTCTTCCTCTTCCTCTGCCTCGCCTGGGACCTCTCAGTCGTATTTTCGGCGGGATCACACTCCCAAACAGAACAACCCGTTTTCGAACAAGAAACCAGTTTCAAAGACCAACACCAAGCATCAGTAAGCTTGCGTCCCAACCCATCTCTCTCAACAGAGATAGGTTTAGTAGGAGGTCGCCTTCAACAGTTCGCGACACAATGGATTCAACTCTTCCCAAACCATCACCTCTTGTCATCCGTCCAACACGGTTTCAAAATTCCTTTCCATACACCTCCTCCTCTCAAAAACGCCCTCCCTTGTTCCAACATTTCCGCCGCCACTCCCGGAAACCTACCATCCGATTTAGACGATGCTCTTATGGAATTACTGCAGAAGAACGCCATCGAGCAAGTCGACCAGTCGGACGCCTACTCCAGCTTCGTAAGTCCTATATTTACCGTTCCCAAGAAAACAGGCGGGGTAAGGCCAGTTTTCAACTTGAAAGCACTCAATCAATATGTGGAGTGTCCTCACTTCAAAATGGAGACCATACAGGACATAGCACTAATGATCAAACCAAAGGACTACATGGTTTCCATAGATCTCTCGGATGCATTCCTTCATCTCCCTCTTCATCCCAGTTCTCGCCGATTTCTTCGTTTCCGCTGGAAGAACCAACTTTACCAGTTCTGCACCACACCTTTCGGCCTGAACATAGTCCCGTACTGGTTCACCAAAATAACACGCCCCATTGTAGAATGGGCACGGCAACAGGGTATCCGGCTAGCAGCTTACCTGGACGATTGGATCATTATGGGCGAATCAGTAGAGTTGGTCCGCCAACATACAACCATGATCCTCTCTTGTCTTCGCAATCTAGGTTGGTTAGTAAACCTCAAGAAATCCAATCTGCAGCCATCACAGCACATCGAGCATCTGGGGTTTCTTCTGAACACAGAAACCATGCAGGCCTCATTACCTGGCAAGAAGCTACGAGACCTTCTGAGGGCTCTTCGTCAAGTTTATCGCCAACCATGCCAAACTCCTCGTAGAGTACAGAGCTTGATTATGCGACTTCAGGCAGCAACCTTCGCAGTATTTCCAACGCGCCTGTACACACGACACTTACTATATCAGAAGAACCAATGGATGCGATCCGATCCTCGATGGGATGTGCCTCAACCCCTGAGTCCTCTAGCGATGGAAGAGTTGAATTGGTGGATAGACAACTTGGCGAGTTGGAACGGCCGTTCCCTGACTCCCTCAACAGCGTCAGCAACCCTTTATGTAGACGCATCCAATACCGGATGGGGATGCTCTTACCAGACCCAGACAGCCTTTGGACATTGGACACACGAGGAAAGTATGCAACACATCAATTGGAAGGAACTGATGGCAGCATTCCTTGCCTTGAGAGCATTCCCTCAACTTCACCAACAACATGTCTTGATTCGTACAGACAACACGACTTCGCTCGCATACATCAAGAAACAGGGAGGTACCCGATCCTACGACCTGATGTATCTTGCGACCAAGCTCTGGAAATGGTGTTTGAAGAGAGGACTAACGCTCTCAGCTCAGCATATACCAGGGATTGACAACAAGACGGCAGACATGCAATCGCGACGACTCTTTTACAAGAATCAATGGCAGGTAAAACCAAGCGTATTTCGCTCCATCATCAGGCTGTGGTCAATTCGCCCAGATGTGGACCTATTCGCCGATCGAACAACGAACCTGTGCGCAAAATACGTCTCGTGGAAGCGCGACCCAGGCGCATGGCAGATAGACGCCTTCTCCCTAAAGTGGTCACAATTCCGATTGCCGTGGATCAATCCACCTTGGAACTTGATAATGAGGTGTGTCGAGAAAATACGTCGAGAGAGAATATCTCAACCTTCTGTCCTCGTAACCCCGTATTGGACGAGCGCACCTTGGTTTCCGTTCCTTCAGCAAATGGCTCTCTGCCAGCCTCTCCTCCTTTACCAGCCCGACATACAGCCAACATCACCGCTGACAACATGCCCATTGACCGCAACCAAATCCAGTCTCTCCGTTTGGATGCTCTCCGCGGCTCCTCTTTGAGCGCGGGCTTGTCAGCAGAATCATTGGCTCTCATACACCATCCTCGTTTAGTTGACTCAGCCACCAACCGTTCATACAAAAGGGGACAAGAACTGTTTGTTGTGTGGGCCTTAGAGCAGGACGTCAGTCCCACCAAGTTCAGCACATCTGATTTGACTAACTTCCTATCTCATCTGTTTCACTCACGAGGTTATCAGATTGGCACCTTACGACTTATACGCTCTGCTGTTACCCATCTTCACGAAGCGCCCGATTCTCTGCGAAACTCGGATAACAATCCGATCACAGCGCTACTTGATTCTTTGGCTCATCAAGCACCTCCTCGCCCCCAATATAAATCTAAAGTCGACCTTTCCAAAACTCTGAAGTTTTTAGCCAGTGTTCCTTCCACTGTCTCTACCTCATTGGCCTCTCTTCAGCCAAAGGTCGCATTTTTGCTTGGGATGGCTGCTTTTCTTCGTCCGTCAGATCTGCATCGCATTGACCTCTCTAGCTGCAAAATTGACACTGCGGGTTCGCTTTGCTTTGACGTTGTTGCTCCAAAAGAGCGCCGCAAGGGCCAACGAATCATCAAAACGCTCACTGTTCATTCACACGCAAATTCGTCGAACCTCTGTCCTGTTCGTGCTTTTACTGCGCTTCGTGACCATCCTCATGCCAGATCGTTAAGGTCGCCCAAATCCTTATTCGTTCACTCGACTAAACCAGGTCAGCCCATCCTTGTCACTACAATTTCCTCCTGGATTCGCCGCCTTGTCCGCTTATCTACCACGGAACCAAGGGTGTCTCTTCGGTCTGTTGCTGCCACACTGGCCTTAGAAAATGATGTCCCTCTTCAGGACATTATCACTTTGGGAAACTGGTCTTCCTCATCGACCTTTGAGCAGCACTACCGACGCCATACAATGCTCCGTACGGATTTTACTTCTGTGGTTCTTTCCCCTGGTACTCTGCCCTCTCATGACGAAGATACTGATGATGATATTTTTGCGGACGCTCCTTTGGATTTTCCTTCCGATTCCTAATACTCTGGATAAGCAATGTAATTCGTTCTTGTCAATTTCGACGGTCTCACTCAATTCTGAGAGAATTTCATTCGACCTTGAATTGTTCTCTTAGACCAGAGAAATAGACAAGAACGAATTACAGCCCTCCCTCCCTCCCTTTTTAATTGACCTGAGCTCATTTTATTGATCAAGGTACAAATATAATAGAAAAAATTTCTTTTTATTTTCGCTATTTTAAATGAATAAAGATGATAAAGCAATGTAATTCGTTCTTGTCTATTTCTCTGGTCTAAGAGAACAAGATTTGAGTCTTTTTTTTTTTATTATTATTAGTTTTGTTCATATTATTATTATTATGGAAATTAACTATATCACTATATACGACAATACACCTGAAGCTACAGTTTTATTCGTGTCTGAAAGTGTCACTGACGTGTTGGGTTGGAAACCTGAAGATCTCCTAGGCAATGGTGGTTATGCCATTACCCATCCCGATGAACGTCATGCACTTGCCCTCATTCATTCTACTAATGTCAAAAACGAACGCATGTCCAGTGTGACCTCTTACCGTTCTCGACACAAAGAAGGCCACTACATCAATACAGACGTTGTAACCCATTTCTGTTATGATGTTCTGATAGCCACTCATTTTGCTGTTGTCTCTACCGATTGTATCAAGCATAAATTTCGCACCAGTTCAGCCGATGAAGCTTATGTGATCCAGCCTGACGGTACAATTCAATTGACAGGTGCCTGGAATGATTCTCAACAGCGCATCAAGAAACTACTGACCAAAAAGAATCCTTGGGGTATGGATGATGAAATCAAAGATCAATCACCAGAACCTCGATTCTGTTTGTTTCTTAACCGATACTCGACACAGAATATCATTGTGTTTGCCACAAAAATGTCTAATCAACTAGTGGGTTTGGATCCCTTTGATTGTATCGGTCAATCTCTATTAAGCTATATTGATCCAGTAGACAAGGAAAGTGTTTCAAAGCAGATTCAGTTAAGCAAGTCAAATGATATGGTAACACGTATGCGGTTTCGGTGGAATATTCCCGGTGACAAACTTGTACCTGTCGAAGCTGTCTGTAGCTGTACTTACGATGGTCTAGTGCTTGTAGTTCGACTGATGCCTACTGCTATTGCTGCTTAAAGAAAAAGAAAAAAAAAAGAATATATCTCTATCATTTAGAAACCAAAAAAATCATTGTGCAGATATCCTTGTTTATATTTTACTATGAGCACTTTGATTGTTTGGTAATATTCCGTACTATAGCGTGTGTATATATATTATGTATGTATAAAAAATAAATAGACTTAAAAAAAAAGCAGACGAAAATATTACCTTTTCAAGCAATCCTATTTTCTTTTGTAATATTGACAACATAAACAAAAGCTTAATTTCGTTTATAAGGAGACAGATGTTCGATTCAATAAGATACAGTCAAATGAATTGCCATAAATGGGTTATGATCTACCATGTTTATTTTCGTCTACTGATTTTTACCTTGAAAATTAGTGTACAGGTGCGCAACTTTCAAGGTAAAAACCATCTCCCAAAATTTCACTTAAAAAAAAACACACAAAGAAGAAATTGTATGAAGGGTTTTATCAGTCTAGTACATATTTGTTACTTTGCAGACTCAGCATAAGATGTATTCTAAATCCAGGTTGACCAAAGAAAACCTCAACATGATAAATGGCTTACAGTGCGTATGGTCCCAAATAGCGGATTTGAAAAGCCAATCAATATTTCTTTCTTTTTCACAAAAACAATTCAATCCAAATATGTCTACTATTGAAAACAAAAGCAGCCGTGGCAAATACAACAAGGAGGGAAGAGAAAACTTATTGAGGAGTGTATTGGTTGAATCGCGCTAGTATTCCTTGAGAGAGATTTCACGCATAACGGTGATCTCTTACGCGACTGTAAACAACACCGTGAAGCGTATCCAGGAAAAAAACACACTTCAGCCCAGCGTTCCATCCTGGCTCAACCCCAAAAGTTAATGAAAGAACAATGAGACACGCTCGATCGAATTGCAACAAACAACCCTTTCTTTGGCATTGATGGCATCAAACACGAGCTGGAGAAATTAAAAGTTACATTCTGTAGAAAGACTGTCGTCAGCTATTTTCATCAGCTAGGCTTCAAATCTTACTACGCATCTCACAAACCTGCTTTGAAAAAAGAAGCACAAGGAGTTTCGACTCGAATGGGCCAAGGAACATGTCGATTGGACAACAGAGCTTCAACCCTAGTACTTGAAACCCCAAGCACAGGAGGACAGACGCTTCTTGTTTCAAGAAGATAGGGCTACGTGTCATACAGGAGCTTCTGCGTGTCTTTGGAAGAGTTGTCATTTGATGAAGAGGCTTGAGTTCTGGTCTGCACAAAGCCCAGATTTGAACCCCATTGAGTATCTGTGGTGGGCTCTTGAGCAGTGTATAGCAAGCACACGTCATGCTGTCCACAACGCTGCTCAGCTGAAGGAATTGCTGCTGGATGAGTGAAGTATAGTCAGCAGTGACTTACTTGTTTGCCTAGTGAACAACATAAAAGACCTTTGTTAAGCCGTCATAGATGCTAAAGGTAGTATGACCAAAAACAGAGCTCAATTGGACATCCTCTTGAATCACTAATGTGTCTTTTGGTTTATGCATCTTTAACGCTGAGTTTCGATTTTAAAAAGTGATCGAATTTCAGGTTCCAGCGACTGTATATGATCAAACTCCAGGCTATTTGAACACCATACATCAATTCAACTTGACTCATGTCTCAACCTAGTCCATCGGCAGCTTTTTTTTTCTTTTTATGTTGATGGCTTGATATGATCTTGGTTCAATGCCACACTAGACTAGCAATTGAATCATTGGTGTTTTATTTCAGCAGGTAATCAAGAAGTTTACAGGCGTTTCTTTCTCTTGTGCAACCTTCTTTAAAAAAAATTGGTTATTCTAAAGGCTTTCGATGACCAGTCCTGTTACAATCAAGTCTTTTAGCTTTTGGTAAGAAACTAAAAAAAACTTGGATCAATCTTACACTGATCTCATCTACACTCACTAGCATTCTTTTTTCTTTTTTTAGTGGTTACGGGATAGAATTTGCAGAAAGATTGGTGAGGCTTTTTTATGCAAATCAATCAAACAAATAAAAAAAAAAAAGAAAGCTTGGCAAAGACATAAAACTAAAGTTAGATTGCTAGGCTAATAATGCCTATTTTGAGAAATCTCCTTCATCCCCCAACAAACATAGTGTGTGTGTGTAACAGGCGTATGTTACTTTATTCAATGAAACATCTGTTTGTGTCTTTTTTTTGAGTTGACTTATTTAGAATTGCTTACTATGACTTGTATATCATATTGAATTGCCTTGTAAAGAACTTGTCTAACCATTGGTCTTACCTCTTAAACCGATAAACAATCCGAACAGTTCTTGAGGGATGTTTACTCAACTTTTGAATAAAAATGAAAAAATAAAGTGGAGGCTAGACAATTTAAAATAATGAATTAAGCTTAACTAACACCATTGGGATTTACACTCTTTGCATGATGTCAAAAATCATAAAAATGAGCATATGATTGTGTTCAAAGAAAAAAAAATGGTTTAGAGAGATTTGCAGAAAGGCAGGTTACGCTAAACACTGTTAACATCAACAACTACCATTTTTAGAATTCACAGTTCCATCCAAGCGTAGCCAAACAAGAAAACCTTGTCAGAATAATAGAAAAATCGTAGCTATCCAAAAAGAAATAAACCTAGTCCACGTGATTCATTCTTCACACGCTAAGTGATTTGTTTGAGAGTATATATAACAAGCTTTACTTTTGTTTGTTTTGGCTTTTCATCTTTTTTCTCTCTCTCTCTTTATACTCTATATTGATCCCCTCCAGTACATTTATGTCATTAAAACCTCCTATAGAAGAATCCATAAGCCATGCTGTAGTTGATCTATTCTCAATCAATGACGGTAAACTGTCCGTTGAACAACAAATTGAAATTTATGGTAAAAAAAAAAAAAGTGAAATAACAAAAGCAAAGTGATTCTTTTTTTTATGCTTAAATCAATGACTCTTTTTTTTTTTCTCACTCCCATTTCATAGTAAATGACTTATTCATGGTACATGAAAGCAAATCCATTTCGTTGGATGATGTGCTTGAAGGCTTGATGTATGTTATGGAATACCGTATCAGAAACGGATTTCAACCCCATCTTGACCTTAGTCTAATGAAACGTCTTTCAGAAGGCCTGTTTCTTAACATGGCTTTGACAGAAGGTCACTGGATTCGAAAGAGGCTTACAAAACAATCCGATAAGGCATTCAGTTTGTTTGGCGATTTTCTTCAGGAAGTCATTGAATTCCGTACAGTGATAGGTGAACTTGATGTATCTCAACTAAGAGGTCAACTGAAGCTTCATTATCGATGTCAACCCTCTTGTTCTGAAGATCAAAAGTTAGCTGTCCTCAAAGTGGTCTTCACGTTGGCTCATTTCTTTCCTCATCAATATGGTGATTGGTATGATTTAATCAAAGAAAGCGAACAGAGCGACTTGGAACGCTTGATCAAGTCTCCTTTAGCAGAAAAAGTGAGCGAAGGTAGCAAGCGGCCTATTTCCCCTCAAGAGCTCAACCTTTTCCCTCCCCAGGCTCTGTATTTTGATCGATCCGTTGACAAGTTGCTCAAGATGTTTACTCATACGGATCCTACCCGAGGTCTTTCTTCTGATGTAGTATCTGTTCTACGAGAACATTATGGCACCAACCAGCTTCCTAAACCACCTCGTCCGAATGCCTTAAAGATGATCTGGGAACAAGTAACTGACTTTATGGTGCTCATTTTGATTGCTGCAGCAATTGTGGAAGCAGCTGAAAAGGAATTCAACAGTATGATTGTCTTGTTGGTTGTTGTTGTACTCAACACAGTTATTGGCTTCAGTCAAGAGTGGAAAGCAAGCAAGACTTTGAATGCTCTGATGAACTTATCAGTCCCTCAAGCTCATGTAGTTCGAGATGGTCAAGAATCCTGGATTAATTCCGAAGAACTTGTGCCTGGAGATATTGTGGTTTTAGAAGAGGGTGATGCAGTGCCTGCTGACCTTAGATTGATTGAAGTAGCTCAGTTGAATGTGGTCGAAGGTATCTTGACCGGTGAAAGCTTGCCTGTCCAAAAGACAGTAAACATCGTCAAAGCAAAGGTATAGTTTCTTTCTTCCCAAGGAGGTCTAATTTTATTTTATTTACGCATTCATTGTATCTAAACTTTTTTGAAACTTTAGACCGGAAAGATCCCTTTAGGTGACTGTAAAGGGAATGCATTCATGTCTACCAATGTGTCTAACGGTAGAGCAAAAGGTCTAGTTGTAAGAACTGGATTGAAAACAGAGGCAAGTGATTGATTGGAGCTACTCTTCTTTTTAAGCCTCTCTAAACTTTGTTGAATGTCTCCCTTTTGTATACAATAGATTGGTAAAATCAGTACAGCTATTCAAGATGGTTCTAAAAACAAAGTCAAGACTCCTATTCAAAGAAAGCTCACAAGACTTGGTATTTATTTGGTGGCATTGGCCATCTTTTTATGTGCTTTAGTAGTTGCCATAGGTGTAGCATGGAAACATGATGCTCGTGAAATGGTCAACATTGGTCTTAGTTTAGCTGTTTCTGTGATTCCAGAAGGCTTAGTTGCTGTGACTACAGTAACAATGGCATTGGGTGTTCGACGTATGGCACTAAAGTATGATTTTCCTATTAAACTTTTGATATTGAAATACACCTGACATTTCTCTCTCTTCTCATTCTTATAGAAAATGTATTGTAAGAACGTTACCAGCTGTAGAGTCATTGGGTAGTGTTACTGTCATTTGTTCTGATAAGGTAAAAAGAAAAGAAAACGAATGCTACTCCCTCTTAAAAAAAAAAAGGGTGAAAAACAACTAACTATCTTGGTTTTTTTTTTCTAAACACACACACACAGACAGGTACGCTTACCGAAGGCAAAATGGGTGCAGCAGAGCTATGGACTACCAATGATGCCTTGTACAAATTTACAGAGTCTACCTCAATGGATCCAGAAGCAGGTCAAATTATGCAAGAATCTGAAGAACTTCGTCGTCGTATGATTCATGTACGACGTACTGTAACCTCGCCAAGCAACAAAAGCGATTTTCCTGTTGATTGCTCAACATTACTGCCAAAACCTGTCAATACCTCAGCCATCTCTTCTTATTCAAACCAAATGTACTATGCTATGATGGTAGGCAGTCTCTGTAACAACTCAGATATCCGTCGCGATGAAGAAACAGGTGAAATGAAATCCATTGGTGATCCTACTGAAGTGGCCTTGACTGTTGCTGCTCAAAAAGCCAAATTAGGTCGCTCTTACTGGGACCAGCAAGTGAAATTGACAAAGCTGTTTGAACGCGCATTTGATAGTGAACGTAAATTGATGAGTTCAGTATACCAACAAAAGGCGTTGGTTGAAGAGAAATTGATCGAAGCCGATGAACACATCATGCTCTGCAAAGGCGCTCCAGAAGAGCTCCTAAGAAAGTGTAGTCGATACATGGCTCGTGAAGATACTCATATAAATCGTTTGGCTTCTTCTCAGCCTACCAAACACATTACCGACCATTTTGCTTCTCAGGTACACGATGAGAATACTCGTATGGCAGCTCAAGGCTTACGTGTACTTGGTTTGGCTTACAAGATGGTGAAAGATATTAGTGATGACATAACAAAAATTGATACAAACAATTTGCTAAATGCAAATTATCAATCAAACCCTGTTTTCGCTGAAGATGACCTAATTTTTGTTGGATTAATTGGATTGATTGACCCACCTAAAGCAGGTGTAAAAGAAGCTATCGAAACTTGTCAAAATGCAGGAATACAAGTTATTATGATCACAGGTGATCATGTTGAGACAGCGACTGCTATTGCAAAACAACTGGGTATCTTCAAAGCAGATGTTTCCGGCATGGTGAGAGAAAAAGAAACTTTATATATACAATAGCACTAGAACTCAGGTGACTAACGTATTATATTTGAAATAGAGTCGGGCTATTCTTGGTCGAGAGCTGGATCTGATATCGGATGATGCCATTTTGGAGTTGAATCCATTCCCTAGTGTATTTGCTAGAGTTAGCCCAAACAACAAGTTATCCATAGTAAGCGCATTGCAAAAACGAGGCGAACTAGTCGCAATGACTGGTGATGGTGTTAATGGTAAGAAAGTGACTTCACTTTTATAATAAAACATGTGAACCAACTCTCTTTATTATGAAAATCAAATAGATGCCCCAGCTATTAAGAATGCTGATATTGGTGTGGCTATGGGCATTGCAGGAACTGAAATTACCAAGCAAGCTGCCGATATTGTATTGGTAGACGATAACTTCACTAGTATTGTACATGCTGTTGAAGAAGGAAGACATGTTTTTGACAATATCCTAAAGTTTATTGTCTACCTCTTGAGTTGTAATGGCGCTGAAATATTTCTGATGCTTATCTGTACAATCGCCAACATCAGTGTTCCACTTTCTGTTATGATGATTTTATGGGCTAATATTATTGGTAAGACAGGAAGCTACTTTACTATAGGGTGGAAGAAAACTAATCCATTCTTTTTTCTCTTTTTTGTGAAATAGCTGATATTCCACCTGCCATGGCACTTGGTATTGAGCCAAACGAATCAGATCTAATGACAAGAAAACCACGCGATCCAAAAATGGGAGTTATAACCAAAGTTACTTGGCTGGTTATTGCTATGAATTCTTTAATCATTGCAGCATTAGCCATAGCTGTTCATTGTTTGAATCTGTTTGTGCTAAACTTTCCACTTGAAGTTGCTAGATCGTCTGTAAGTTATTTTTTGGATGGGAAAGAGATTTGATAGATTAGTGACTAACAAAAAAAAATAGACATTCACTGCATTGACAACTGTACAACTGGTTCACTCTTTCAATGCTCGAAGTATTCATCGTTCCGTTTTTAAAACTGGAATTACAGATAATAAGTGGATGATTGGTGCATTTTTACTATCTTTCTGCTTGATGATACTTGGTATCTATACGCCCGGTCTTTCCGATTGGCTTAATCTAGTTCCAGTTGGCTGGCAAGCTTGGGTAATGACAGTTGCTTGTGTTGTATTTTTAATCGTCTTTGTTGAACTAGAGAAAATGGGCCTGCGAAGAATGACAGGCAAATTTTAGTTTAACAAATTCATTTTCTCCTAAAGATGCAACTTCTATACTACTGTATCTATGCTCTTGTTGATTATTCATTACTATTAAAATTAGTTTAAACATTTCAAGTCAGGTGGGATATTTTCTGAGGAAACACTATTTATAAACGAGCACCTTTTAAAGTCAAACACAATACCATACAAAATTTGCAATACCAAATATGATTACTTTTTTGCCCTCAATCATTTGAATAATTTGTTCTTGAACCAGACTAAAACTTGTCAAGAACAGTGAGACTATATCAAAGTAGACGAGCATGATTCAAAAACTGTCTCTAGAGCGTAAAGCTTATAATGCAACTATTTCTTTAAAGTTTCTTTGTTAAAGACACTTGAGCCATTGATTTTGTGTATAAGCCTGGGCCAACTAAGAAACATTAGGGTAAAGTGGAGGCATATTGTTGAATAGAATGAGAAGTCATCTATACTTGGAATTGACCTAAAAGTCGTATGAAACCTGTATCAATAAATCATTACGTATTTTATCTACCTCAATTGTATAGTGATGTCCCCATAGTACTCGTTAGTCACTTGGTATTTCAGCATTAAAGCTGATAGCTGCTTCTGATGTCATGCTTGTAACAAGAATAGCCTGCGTTCACTTAAGCGAGGTTTGCAGGTTGTGCTGGTTTCCAAGTTGGAAGCGAAATAGGAATTAGATATTTGTAGAGTGCTCTCAAAAATTTCAGAGAATAAATAAAGCTTCATCGAATAGCACTCATGCCTACCAACTATTGCCTGCTAAATAAAAGCAGAGGTTATAGTTTTGACTGATTATTTATCAAATCTGTTCTATAAGAGAAAGTACTACGTAGCTCAAGTCCGAGCCTATGCTTTAAAGATACCTGTATTTATATAAACAGATTAGTTTTTAAAGCATGTAAAGAAAAAACTATACATATTTCTGGCAGAATCAGAATGTTCTCGAACTTGTCAAAAAATTTTCTACTATAAAGATTGTTTGGGATGTTCAATTCATTAGGCAATAAGACGTACTCTTCGAATACAGTGAATGATTTGATTCTCATAAACTGAAATTACTAGCCCCAAAAACCAAATCTGCTTAGTCATTTACGATCTGTAGCTGGTCTTTCCATAAGCTTTTGCTTTATGATGTTATTCATAACAAGCTAACAAAAGCACTAAACAACTAGTATTACATCAGTAACAATAACTTGTGACCTAATTATCACTTGTCTGAGCAAAGGGGAAAAAAGAAAAGGTTTAAATGTAACCACAGGCATCAGTTGTTCCCAAATTGTAAGCTAAAATAACACAAATAACAAAAATTTGTTGGGAATATTTTGTTGTCTCGAACTATTTACTTTTGCGAATCTACAACCAAGCACACAAACTAAACAGGGCTTGCTTTTTTTGTAGTTAGTGAAAATATAGCACTTTCATCACTTCTTAGAATCAAATTAACTGAAAAAAGACATGAACAAAAGAGACAGGCTTGTTTTTCTCAAGGTAGTATAAGCAAACTACAAAGCTAGATAACAGCTAACCTTGCTGTTGAGCAAGCCCAAGAAAATTGTTGCACAGTAAATCTTAAAGACACATTGTGCTAGTGGTACAAACATTTGTCAAATCATTTGCATAGATCAAGAAAACCGAGAGCTGAATGAGAATATAGTACAGATGTTTTTTTTTACTATTGTATATTTGTTCTTGTTTCCTACAAATGCGACCCAAACTTCATTTTAGATGTGGGGAGTGTTTGTTGTACAGATTGAGACAAGTTATAACTATAGAAGACACAAAAGATATATAAGGTATGTCCACCACAGCTAATGTGGTAAGAGCCTCAGTATCAAAACAGCCAGGTATGTATTGAGTAATCTAACGAGTAGTCTTTTTTCTCTCTTTCTCTTATAAGAGATGCTTAAATGTCGCTCTGTATCATACGAAATTAAACTGCCTCAAAACAAATTTAAGATGCTTTCTCTACATGCTCTTAGGATATTTCGCTATATCGAATATCATCGTTTGTATATCCCTTGAAAAGCCTATAAATCCATTGGACCATAATTACACTAACGCTCAAGAATGAACTGAGAGATGAATTGTAAATTACATGTCCTCATAAGTCAAGCAAATGGTTAGTATCATTTATTAAAACGCTTTCTTGAGTGCTAAACAGGTATTACAAATACAAAGTAACTGGCGAGCTTATCAAGTTAAGAATTCAGACTTTTTAGATATTGCAAAAAATAATTAAATTACTTTCAGGTCACACGAGATCAGAACCAAAAAATATCTTAATTTTTGGGCTAGCAGTCAATTGACAGAACCAAGTTGAGCGAAGCGTGTTCGAGTATAATCAGAACCAAGTCGTTGTTGATATCTCGCTTATGCATCGAGCAAAGATTAGAAATGGCAATTGTCCAAGTTTGATAGAGAAAATCAGTCTCAAAATGCGGCAAATTTGGCGAAAAATAGATCGAAGTGTTACAGCCTCTCAAGTACTAGAGATTTAGTGTCTAATTACTTATATACGTAGCTAATCACCAAAGAGATTTGAGTCTTGTTCTGATAATAAAGGTATGAATATGACTTTTGTAAAGCTAGCATGTCTACTTAGTGCAACTAAGATATGCAAACAAGAGAAATTTTAGACGCCTGACATCATGACATTATTTTTTTCTTTTTTACTAAAAGTGGATTAAGAAGAAAAAAGAAATTTACTCAAATGTATGTAAGAGTAAACAAGCTGAACAAAAAAAAACATATGTAATTGATGTGCAAGTAATACATACATAAACATTGAATAATACATCCAGCTACTAGCAACTAAAAGCCCTTGACCATCCAGTAAACGAAGAAAAAAGAACTATTGCAGATCTTTAAAGAGCATAAAATAGACAAGAAAGAGCTTGTAATGAATTGATGAAATTTATACGCAAGATACACAATGGATCAAACAGTAAATCTAAAGTGACTATTACCGAGAATAGTGAACATTTATTTAATTTTCAAGACGTGTCAGTTTGGAGCATTCTAGCAATCTTCAAGAGGCAAATTGTTTTACTCAAAAGGAAAAAGAATTGACGGAGCTTCTTGCTTTGCTATTTTTCTTTTAAAAAAGAAAGATGTTATAAAAGCATATTAGAAATTGTTAAGCCTAAATCTACGTAAGAACAATTATTGTTCCTTGCATTAGTCAATGAAATCTTTAGTTGGTGTTTTTGCTTTCTTTTATTGTTGTAGAGCTTCTTGGTTTCAACAATAAGGTGATTTGAACAATGGCGTTATTCTAGCAGAATTGACAAAGTTCTGATATCTAATGATCAATTTTCTTTTCTGAATATATCACATCAATGCTATATCTGTACAAGATGGTTGTTAATTGTTCCCTAAAAAAATGAAAAATGCAAATGATGAAGAGGTTACTACAAAAGCGGACTTTGACTAATAAAAAGAGTAACTTTGAAACAAACTTTTTAAAAGGGAAAGGGTAGTGGAGTTGTTGGATTGTGAGAAAATACAGAAAAGGGTAGATCAAGATTTTCTCACGGGAATGTACGACCAGGCTAAATTGGTCATCATAGTGCATTTCATTTAATCTTAGCATCGAAGTATAAATACATGATATACCTATTTCTTTTTGTTCCCTTTTTCTAGAAAACATTCCTGGGCAATTCCAGAATATAAAACAACGTTACATTACAGTCTCTTAATATAACCAATGTCACAAGAAGACAAAATTATAGTTGAGTACAAATCGCCTACAACAGGCAGTCATCACTCAGTTTTGACAGGTATATTTAGTTTATAGTTATCCTGTTATCATGAAATTTGATATTGATTTCGCTTGCTGCAATAACTTTCACAGAAAATGAATTTGAATTTGAAGACTCCGGCTTTGTAGATGTGGATCGCAAAAATGGCTGCTCCTCAATTGTAGCATTTTTCAATGTCTTTTGCGTTGTGGCAGGTACTGGTATTCTTGGGTTACCCTATGCTCTGAAACAAGGTGGCTTTATTGGGCTGCTAATTCTGTTCTTGTCATGGTCTATGTCAACTTATACTGCTACAATTCTGATCCGTTGTTTGTATGCAAATGGAAAAGCTCGTCTTGCTACCTATAAGGAAATCGCCACATCATCGTTCGGGTGGTTTGGCGGTTGGCTCACGTTTTTTTTTAATGCCTGGATTGTGTTAGGTGTACCTGTTCTTTACCTTGTGCTTTCTGGAACTAATATCAATACGCTCTGTCAAGGTACCTCGGCTGAGTTGGGTCTCAAGCCATGGATCATTGTTTGCTGTGCACTCGTTGGCATCCCATTCGTATTAGTCAAAAGCATGAAAGAAGCCGCTTGGATGTCTGTCTTGAGCACACTGACTATCTTGGTTGTTGTAGTGATTGTGCTAATCATGTGTGGTATTGACAGTCCAAATCATAGAGGCGCTCATCATGATGTTGTGATATGGGAGATGTTCCCTATAGCCCTCAGTACCATCTCTTTTAGTTTTGGCGGTAATGTTGTATATACTCATGTCGAAGCCTCTATGAAGCGACCTCAAGATTGGACCAAAGTTAGCGCCGGTAGTCTCAGCACGTGTGCTATTCTGTATTTATCTGTGGCTATTGCAGGCTATATCGTATATGGCGACCAAGTAATGAATCCAGTCTATTTTTCTATTCCCACCGGAGCTCCACAGACTATAGTTATTGTGCTCATCACAATTCATTGTCTTGCCACTGCTCCTATATTAGCGACCTCTTTCAGTCTTGATATCGAAGAGATGTTTGACATCAGTGTAAAGCGTTATGGAAAAGTGAAAGAATTTGTTATCAGATCTTTTATGCGTATTGCAACCATGGTGGTGATTGCCCTTATTGCATGTTTTGTGCCCAATTTTGGTGCACTCATGTCATTAATTGGGGCATTTGCAAATTGTACGATGGTCTTTGTGTTTCCTGTCCTGTTCTACTTGCGATTAACTGGATTCCGTAATAAGCCTTGGTATGAATTGATATGGTGCTTTTTTGTTGTTCTGCTGGGAATAGTTGGATTGATATTTGGTACTATTGATGCTATTAGAGTACTTAAAGATTCATACTAGCGCATCAAATATCAGTTATGTCTATGATTTCTGTTATTTGCAAAATGTAAATAGTTGTAGATTGAGGAGAAAAAAATATCCTATTGTTTTCTTTTAGTTTTGAAAATTCAAAAATTCCAATAATCAATACAAAGTATCGTAAGCTTTTTTTTTTAATGTCATTACAGCTTCAATTTAGTACTAAATTCAATTGAGGTTGTATTCGTTTTAAAAGAAGCGGAAATCAATCTCGACTCAACCTGTGAGAGTCTGACAATACAATACAATCCTATTGCTCTCCTTGACCCGCTAAGTATTTATCATATGTTTGTAAAAAAGACTTTCTGCTAGAAACAATATGTTTTTATGATCTTTTAACAAATACAAGAAAAAATTTAATTGTATTTTCATACCAAGTGGTATTCTAAACATGTACAGTGGTATTATTGAGCTTGAAGTAGCTTCTTCTTATTGATGACTGGCGTCTTTGCATGATCGTCCGCTTTTTTCATTTTTACAATTATATGGTTACCGAGTTCATCTACACTAATGTAGTTGCTGCCATCCACATAGCCAGGCATGGGTGATCTTGACCTGCTTCCTCCTGAAGATCTACTCGAAGATCGTGTGGAGACCAGACTGTTGCTGTTCTTTTCCGCTCCTCCACCTCCACGGATAGTAACTCTTCCTGAAGGAGATGAAGATCGAACTGTTTGCAAGAAGGCTTCTTGAAAGGAGCCATTCTCTTGAGAGGTTGGACCGGTACTGTCATTGGCTGAGTCAGGACGAGAATATATACCCTCGTTAAGACCATGATCTCTTAGGAATCTATATACAACTGTTACGATCTTGCCACTCCCTTATTTTCTTGGACTTACTTTGATAATTCAACCCAACCTCCACCAACTCGAACCATGACCAATTGGCTAGCTAATATGCGACAATAGACGAGTTTAGGATTCACATCACCAAACCAATATTTGCCAACTTGATCAGGGATGCTCTTCACGGTAACACGATAAGGGGATGTATTTACAATATGACCTAGCTTTATATCAAGCTCATTTTCAGGGTCAGGAACGTATGTAGTGCGCAAACGACTTGTAGAAGAAGAGGCTGAAATTGGTGTTTTGGAGGGTCTTCTATAAGAAGGCTCTTCTCGTCGATTTACTGAAAGATTCAATATCTTGCTATTTGAGCTAGCAGACGAGATATTCTTTTTAGATAGAGTGGGTGTAGGATAAAGAGTCTTGGCTGTGGTATGAGGAGTTGCTTTAGCAATAGCAAGTTTTGTAAAGAATTCATGACTGAGCTGATCAATACATGTTTGAAGTTCTCTTTCACGAGCAGCAGCAGCAGCCTTTGTATGGTTCCAACGCTTGATGCTTTTTTGTAGTTTGTGTGAGGCGTCGTCATTTTCATCTGATCCTTGCTTGTTCAATTCAACCCGAGCTTCCTCAAAAATTTTACCAATCATTTGTTGATGACGTTTAAAAGCAGTGACCAATGACTTGAGTAAGGCTTGAAGATCAGTCTTTACAAACTTGTTATTCACAATACCCGAATGATGAGGTGAGGCGCTTTCAATGACAGTTTGGAGTGATGAGATGTGTTTTTCAGCTGTACGAATCATGTTTAAGAAACCAGATAAATCGCCTTCATGGCAGGCTTCCTTCTTTTTAGTATCTATTAAAACATCAAGCTTGTGCATTGCATCAGAGAGCTCGCCACGAAGTCCTTTCACCTGATCGTTGGTAGTGTAGTCGCGCATAGATGTATCCACTGCTTTTGTCTTCTTATCAATCATTTCATAGTAGTCATCACAAAGTTCTTGTAAATCATGTGCTTTTGAAGCCATTCCCCTATGAGTTAATTCAAACGAGTCAACTCTGTCGGTAGTGTCAGCAACAAATTGAATAGCATCATGAAGTCTAGCAAGCAAGTGCTGCAGATAATTGTGTCGATCAATGCTCTCTCTAACCTCAATTAAGGACTGTCTTAATTTGGATAAATCTTGGGTGACAGCATCATTTCCTTTTTCAATTATAGGTGATATATGCTTCATACGGGCTTCAGCATGCATCAAATGCGATATGGGACAGCTCTTTACAGAGTTTCCTAGCTTGTACAGATCTTGAGCACCTTCGTCAAATGAACTCAACTGAGCTTCAAATTCAAACACAACTTCTTCGGACACTTCGATATTATCTAACTTGGTAAAGCATGCATTCACTGAATTCAAGAGATATGACTTGTTCTCTACATATTCCAACATCGACTTGACAACAGATATATATTCTTCCTCAGATTTGGTGACAGAATCCAATTCGCTTAGTTTAGAGGCAATGGGATCAAATAATGCGTTCAGCTGTTCTAAAGGGTATTCGAGTTGTTTTAATAGCTTATCACCTTCTTGGATTCTTATCAACTCCAATTCGCTCTGACTTTGGTCGTAAATTTCACCTGTTGTATTGATGAGATGAGTGCAAGACTCAATGATAGACTTCATGTCTGATTTGCTTTCGTTTAACACACGACAGTTCTCGCTATGCTTAACAGCTAGAGCTAACTGTTGCTGACATACACTCAAAAGTCGATCAACAACACGCTTAATGGCCATAATTAATTCCATTTTCTCTTTTTCTGACACTTGGTGATGCAATAGTCCTTTTAGCTGAACCAACAGTTCCACCGATACAGCTCTTCTTGTATTGAATGCCTTTATGTTGATAGTGTCTTTAAGCAAATCGTCGTCTAAATCAACCAAATCCTTGTGCAGCATAGCTTCCATACGAGAAAGTTCATCATTGATTTTGACGTGAGTCTGAGGAGATTCATTAGCAAGTTCAGATTGGATAGCTTCAAGGCTTTTTTGAACAGAGGTCAGCAAATTATAGTTTTTGGTCCATTTGGAAGAGCGAGCAACTAAGGCAGAGATAGAGGATTCCTTGTTGGTCAAACTGTGCCATGTATCATTAAGTTTAGCATAGTTATTTGGGTAATCAGCTGTCTGACTAATAATAGCCTCATATTCACCAGAGACATCACTTAGTATGTCTTTGATATCTGCCATTGTATCAGATGCATGTTTATATTTGGACACAAGGGCTTGATGTTGATGTTCACGATGTTCAGGTGTGGCTTCGTCAGCAATTAAGCTATGCTCTTCTCGAACACGATCCAGACATGCCATCTGTTCAGCCATCATATTTTCGAGGCGTGTGATATCAAGCATGTATTTCTCAATCAGTTGAGACAAATGAAGTTCGTTCTGAAGACTATGAAGTTGAGCACGGATAGCTCCCATCTTTAGTTTTCCAGGCTCCAAGAGAGCTTGATCATAGGCCTTGCTTGCGACATCGACCAACAATGCTTGATATTCTTTGCTCTCAAGTTGATCAAGCTCATCCATCCATAAAGCTACTTTATCATTAGAAGCAGTCGCCTCCTTGGTCTCCTTTTCAATACGCATTGATAAGCTGTTCAATGAAGACAACCAACTATCAATCTTTAGTTGGATCAGATGTGCAGTACGATGCTTGTTGGCCTCAACAGCATTGGAAAGTAAATCATCCCAAGCTTGAACAAGTTGCTTGTGAGTGGGCTTTACAGATACATCCAGTCTGTCAGTCGAAGAGTCACCATCATTCTGTTCTTCAAGGTCCTCCATACTAAGAGAATCATCCTCAAAAGCAGCAACACACTTATCAAAGGCAACGGTCAATGAAGACATGACAGTGGCATTCGATTGCATTGCTTTTTCCACGCTATCTGCTTGACGAACAGCTTCTTTCGCTTTATCAATATCAGTATTACCTTTGGCAAGATGGCTTTGATCAAGCATATCAAGCCGAGTGTCAATCCAATCTCTGACAAGAATGGCCTGTTTGTCAAAAGCGTGTAGCGTAAGTCTACGTCGAGAAATACGCTCTTTTGATTCAAGTATTTGTTGCAAGCTTGACCATAACTCTTCCAAACGTGTTGTGCGAAGGCAAATTGCTTCATGAATGACACTGTTGATTGTTTCGTCTTTGATTTTAGCTTGTGTTGTTCCATTGTCTAAAGAGCGAACAGGGAAAGGAATGCTGTTGGCCAAGTTGAGGCGAACATCATCAATGCTTGCCTTGAACTTCTCTAGACGTTCTGCATGACTTTCAAAAAGACCAATGATGTGTGCACCGCCCCCAGCTATCTTGGTAGCAATGAATTCTTCACGAATCAGTTCAGCCGATTGCTCTAGTTGAGCTGTTCTCAAAATAAAAGCAGAAACCAAACAGCGTTGAGTGATGACTTCGTTAGAAAAGGATAGAAAATAATTAGCACGTTCCTGTGAGAGTTTCAGATCTTGCATCTTCTTGCTCACTACAGATGGCAATAAGGTAGAGCTGTTATTGCTGTAATAGTCATTACTGTCAAGCAAGAGCTGATCATAACGCTTCTCAATGGATTTGATTTGATTTTCTTCATACTGCTTCACGTCGCTATAAATGGCTGACCATTCTGTACGTAGGCTTGATTCTTCATCTTCGTTTGAGTTGATAGAAATGTCGTCATGCCATCTTGCTTTTTCTTCTATAAACACTTGGATCAATGTTTCTTTACCAGAAAGAAAATGTAGTGCCTGCTTAACGATGTCTTCCCAGCGCATGCGCTGCTTGATGAGATCAAGTTCCTTTGATCTTGCCTCTACACTCTCTTGAAATCGACTCGCTGTTCTTCCAAGGGATTCCATACGTGCCTCTAAATGATCTGGTGTGGCCATAGGTCTTGATAGTTTTGGGAAATACTCTACAAAGGCTTCATAGCTTGTTTGAATGCTTGGCATCACATGTTTCTCAAACTTGGTCTTTTGTGACATCAGCTTGTTCAAATCTTGCTGAAGAGAGATGACATCGTCTTCGGAAAGTTCATCCTGAGCAATAAGCGCATTCTTTTTGGCGTTAAATTTCCTGAGATGCCCATTCATCTCTTCCAGCTTGGTAATACCCTTTTGCAAGTCCTTTTCCCATTGGTCACGCATACTTGCTGCTTCTAATGTGATGGCTTGATCAGCGAGACCGCGTTTTAACTCGGACAGATGCTCCATCACTTCACCTAATTGGCGAGCTGCTTGTGAGATATCAATTGACCTGTGCTTTTTCTTTTCAACAGACTCCTGAACAAGCTGAGCAATTCGATCATGTAACAGTTTGACTTTATCAGATTCAAATGATTCAGCCTGCATCCACATGTCTAAGCGAGCTTTCTTTAGATCAGAAATATTCATGCCTCGAGCCAAAAAACTTTCAGCAGAGACATCGATATGCTGTTGTCGAAGCAGATCAATTTGTTCATCAATCCAACGACCTAATTCGCATGCTTCTTGCTCATATTGATGGACAAGTGTCTTAATGCGATCTGCATCATGGTAAGAGGTCAAGCATTGATCAATTTCCTTTTCAAGCGCATGCAAGTCGTCCATCTTTTTGTCAATGAGTGATTTGATCTGTGCCCTCACTTGAGAACGATAGGTCGAGTTACTGTCGGACGTTGATTGTTGATTAGGTGATGATTTGAGCCAATTGCCATTGTAGACAGGATAAGGCATGTTTTTACCACAATCTTCCCAAATCTGCTTGATTTCTTGCTTAAATTCAGCTACTCGAGCATCCAAACTAACCCCACTTTCTTCATCTTCTGTAGCCATGATACGACGTGTACGCTTATGAACGAGCTCCTTGATCTTCTCACCCTCATGTCGAGCATCCAGAGAACGTATCAGAAACTCAGTCAGACTCGATCGCTGAGCAACAAGATCAGAGGTATAGGAAGTCAAAAGTCTCAGGTCGTCATATTTGATACGAAGATCGGATTGTCTATTTGATATAGAGTCTGGCACACCCACAATGACTGTCAGATTGCCATTTAAGTGCTTTAAGGGAAGCTTGTTATAGCTCGAAACAAGCTCTTGAAAACTTTCGTCTAATCCATTCAAATGACGCTCTCCTAATTCTGCAACACGGTCCTGAAGGAACTGCAAGGACTGGATGATGTCATGATCATTATCATACGATGGCTTTTCCACATTCTCCTTTGATGGATCGTATCGTGCCTTTTTGGTGCTGAAATCGCAAAGTTTACGCGCAATTGTTTGTAGATGATTATTGGATTTGGTCCATTGACTTTCCCATTGAAGACGACGTTTCAATGCTTCCAGTTGTGTATCGCGTAAAGCAACAAGCTCTTTGAGTTCCTGGTGGCTTTCTTGCAGGCTCTCTAGACCATTAATTAGTGCACTTCGGTCAATAGAAACAGCGTTTGAGGCATCAATATCCTGTTCCAAAGCACGCACTGAATCAAACAGCCGTATCAATTCATCTTGTTCCATTTGGTCTAAGCGTGAGGCAATACCATCTCTCTCTTTTTCAAGCAAAAGTAAGTGCTCATCATCCATGGGTGATGTGGTCGCTGTACTAGTAGAGTGACTTGATCCAGGAGGCAGTGTACCCCCAAGAGAGTTATCAGCAATTTCAGACGAATGAGAGCTTCCTGATGAGGAAGAAGAAGAAGTGGAAGAAGATGCATTGTAGAGCATGACATCAAAGCGAGGCTTCTTCAGGAGTCGGATACGTTCATCCATCCATACTTTGAAGCGCACCATTGATTCAAATGCTTCACTAGTTCTCTGTTGTAATGACATGGCTTGATACCGGGACATGAGTAACTGATCCAATCCATCTGCAATCAAGGCCAGTGACATACTGTAGCTGCTAATGGCGCTATGAATGTTTTCGTTTGTCATCTCGTTTTCATGCGCATCTTGGGCTCCAATAGCTGTTGACATCTCAGGCGCCACTGGATAAGGGATACAGGTACTAGCATTTGTGATCAATCGAGCTGATTCTTCTTTGAATGCCTGAGCTCTTTCAGCATACACATCCTCCTCTTCCATCGTCTGACGCGATGACAACGAAGTGTCTTGTAACAACTCATGACGCAACTGCTCTCCAACATCACGCAGTTCTTTAAACTTGTCCATTGTGCTGATCATTGACAAGAGTTGCTCTACTATCTTTCGACTGAATCCGGAGCGCTTCATCAGATCTTCAAACGCCTTTTCAAATCCTAACTGACGTGCCTCTAAATAGTCAGGTAGACTGGTAAGGCTTTCCATCTCTTGATAAGCTTCAAGTACTTCAGTGTAAGCGCCACGGTCCATCTCGGCAATCTTTGTTTCCAACTGAACGAGCTTGTTGATAATCTTCTCTACTCCACTCTGCTCTTGTGAATCGTCTTCTTCTTCCGTTGCATTATTGGTTAAGCGTGGTCTGTAGTTCTCCTCTTCCTTTTCGGACCATCTTGCCATCTTTAGGAAATCATCCAATTCACTCTCAGTCTCAGCAATCCATTGAACCGATAAGCGGAAAGCCTTTTCCCATTTGACTCGTAGTAACAGCAGCTGAATCCAATGTGATCGATTCTCTAAAAGCTTTGTTAGGTGGCTCAAACGGTTCAGTGTGGTCAATGTGATCTCAATGGTCGATGTATCAGCAGGTGTCAACTCCTTCTCTGACTCGGATGAATGTGTCAACATCTTGACATGAGCTCGAAGTCGATCCATATCGTCCGAGTCGAAATGATCAATTTCCTGCTTGAGTCGCTCATGTGCCTCGTGTAGTTCAACTACTTGACTCTCAGGTACAGGAATATCATGTGAGGTAGGTTCAATCAATTCAGATTGACGATTTCTCTCTTCAATCACTTGAATATGATGATCGATCCAGGCACGAATACGTTCTGCTTCTACAAACCAAACGCGAACCTGATCCACCCAATCGCGTACAATCTGATAGCGTTCCTCTAGCTGATCCATGCGTTGTATAAAGCGTGCATAAAAAGGGTCTTTATCAGACACAAACAGTAGATGCTCATATTGATCACGCACGCCTTGAATAGTGGCACTGACGAGATGAATACGTTGTTCTAAGCTCTGAATCAGTTCGTCTGTCACCTTACTGGACTCTCGATCAGCCATGAGCTTTTGAATGACGTCTAGTTCATCATTGATAGCGGATGTGATTTGTCCAAAAGTTGCTCCATGACGAAATTGCTGACAGGCTTGTGAAGTGGCTTCTATGATAGATGCCACATAGGAGTCTTGATTGCTTAACTGATACTCGTCTGTCAGCAAAGATAAGGACTGCTCGAATCTATTAGCCATCTCGATTGTTCCGTCCAGCGGATGCAATAGCTCATGGTGATCGTCTTTGGGCATCATATCTCTTAATTTAATTAGAAAAGGGTCAATACGAAGCTGCGTACGTTTCTCCCAATCTTCTTTCAGCTGATGAAACCGAACATGGTGTTCAGCAGGCAATCTAGTTGGTATATCTGCCAACAGGCGAGTGATATGTTCCATGGAACTAGCAGGGTCTTCTATCAAGGATGCTAATAAGTCCAGCTGGTGTTCGACTGTATCCTCTTCATGTACTCTATGTGCCAAGGTGAGCTGGTCTTTTTCCGGGCATAAAATTGATATATCCTCCAGACGCTTCTGTCGATGTTCAGTTGTTTCTATCTGTTGTTTGGACATGACTTTATAGACTTCGCTGACATACATCATGACGGAGGGTTCATGAGGGTATTCAATCAAAAGATCTGCTGGCTCAAGGTATTTGGGAACCTGCATGTATTTCTCAGCTACATCAAAGGCCAAACTAAGGACGGTATACCAAGTGTCTTTGTCTGCAATCTGTGGTATGTGTTCTTTGAATAGCGTAGGCAATAGTTCTGGGTCATGTCGATGAATCAATAGACAGAAGGCAAGTCCAGAGCGCCAGGATCGAGAAAAATCCTGAATGACATAGATGATCTGATTGGCTACATAATCTTCTAATTGAGAACGCACCCAATAGAGAAGCGCTGATTTAGCTTCTGCTAATGGTTTTGCTCCACTTAATCGAGATGAACTGACTGTGGGTAAAGGAGATGGAGGAGGTAATTTGGGATTTATCTAGTAAAAACAAAGAAGTTAGTTACTGCTTCATTCTCCTTATTTTCGCATTCATGTCAAATAGAAAAATCAAAGGAGAGGAAGGGGGGATAAGAAAGGAGCTTTCTCCCACAAAGAAGAAAGTGATGCTTGCCTGATCAAAAGATGGGTTTAAGAGGATGGGATGAATTTGGTATTTAAGCATAATGAAGAAAGCCAATGCTAAGGTAGATTTCACATTGCCACTGACGATAGCTTCACTGGCAATGGCTGGCAAACTGTCTATACCCCACTGTTCCTGAAGGAATTTTAATGCTTTAGAAACGTTGGATAGTTGATGTATCAACATATTTCCCTTCTCTGGTATTAGCTGAGGTTGATTGGCTACTACTGACAACAGCTTGAGTAGCTTTTTGCCATCTTTCAGGTCAATGATGCTGTCAATAGAGTCTCCTACTTGATTCAGTTGAACGTTCATCCATTTCGTCAAGGTACGGATTTGAATATCTTGATATTCTAGACTGATATTCTTATTCAGCTCATCGTCGTCTATAGACTGTTTTCTATGTGTTGTTACAGGTGGTATAAGATGAGACGAAGATGAGGCTGTTCGTTTGTGACTTGTTGAAATGGATCTGTTGTCTTGTTGAGGTGTAGGTGACAACATGTGATCCATTTCAAATCGTCTTGCTTAACAAAAATAGAGAAATTAAAGAAAGAAAAAAAAAAAAAAGAGGGGAAAAAAGGGTAAACAAGAGACACACAAAAGTTGGCTCTACACACGTCAACTTTTTCCTTTTTCTGCATAATTCACGAAATTATGTTGCTATGTTTAGCTTTATTTTCTGAGTTTCAAATTCGTAACCATTTTTTTTGTTACCAGGAGATGGATTCCCTCCCTTTTCTTTATTAATCTATGAAACTGTTTAACTGAGCTTATAATCAGCCTATTTGATCTGCATATCTGTTTACCTATTTTTTAAGTCAAATTAGATTTTCAAATGATGATACGTGTTTCGAGCAGGTATTTGTTACAATAAATTATAGGCTTATTTGAACAGGATTGTCTCTTTTAGACAAACAAAGAAAAAGAAAAGAGCCTTTAACATGATGCTTGTACGACATATCACTTCACACGTTTCTTTCAGCTTAAAATCTGATTAAAGCGGATGGGCTATTTGCTGTTTGTGTAGTCAAAAAAAAAAAGAGAGAAATCAAGAGAAATACGGTGACACATGTCCTACTCTCAATGTGAACATCTTTGGCGCACAGATATCATCTGTCTCAAGACAGCGAGTAACGCTAAGAAAGGAAATTACACGACACAATGAACAAAGAAGATGCTAAAAATATAAACCATGTTCTTTCATATTGTGACATGCATATTTCTCTATTTTTAAAGTTTGCTTAAAACAAGTATTTAAGGACTTTAGACCTGCTTTGACAATAGACAAAGAAAAAATGATAGAAGCTAAGGAAATTGAAGCTTGCAGGCTTATTGAATAGACTTAAGGAACAATAGTCCCTCTAATACAGCTGAAGAGAATATAAGCTGTACATCATCATGCTTCAATGGTGATGAACACGAGTTGATCATTTAATAGTAGAAATAAGTATTCAGTCAGGTATCTTTCGTCGCGAGTTTCAGCAAGGACCCAAATATAGACATTGGATGCTTCCAGCAGAGGGATATACAATGTCTCTGTTGAGAAGGACTGAGGTAAAAAAAAAAAAGGACGAAAACTTGCCTATTATTTGGCAGTCGTGTTTAGTCTATTTTCTTTCTTTTTTTTTCTCTCTCTCTTTATTTATTTTTTATGAGTCAGATTGAGTTGAATGGAATAGATCTTTTGTTTCTGGCGGATGTCAAGTTGGTCATCCGAGATGTAGTTAATCTAGAAAGAACAGAAAATATGCCTGCTGGTACTTGCTCTTTTCATAAATGAGACCGAGTTGTTGCTTTTTCTTCTTCTTTTAAAGCTAATAAATTCTTTCTTTTTTTTTGTGTTATAATCAGAAGAACTGTATGAGTATTGTGGTCATTTGATCAAGTCTGTAGAAATCTGTGGTATTATTGTGGCCGTAGAATCAAGTTCAAATTCATGTCGCTATACCGGTTAGTATTTCTCTTGGAGAGAAAAAAGTCCTAGAGTGAATAAAGTATGCTCTTATTAGTGGATGATGGTACGGACACAATAGAATGTGTCCTATGGTTCAACTCGGACGAAATGGAGTTTAGTAAACCACTTGATTTGGGCACAACTGTTCGAGTAACAGGGAAGATAACTACTGTACGATGTGAGAAACAAATCACCATATTTAATTTATGTAAGAAATCTTTTTTTTTTTGTTTACTCGATAGGCTGGTATCTGACCTTGTTCATATAAAGACCCGACACATGATCCACATTCAGAGGTTACACATTTGCTTCAAGTAATGCAACTAAAAAAGTTACTTCAGCAACAAGTTAAGATACCTTATTATCCGCTAACGCATGATCGCGAAATTCTTCAGCCATTACAGCCTACCTACATGCAGTCAGAATTTAGATCGCTTGAGGACCTTGTCTTACACCATTTACCCCTTGTTGATGAATTTTCATTTTCTAGTCTTCGGGATCATGTTGAGCTTAAGGCTGCTGTTGAACAGTATGTGATCAATAAACAAGTAAGTGTTTTAACCCGAGATAGAGCGACAAAAACAAGTGCAACGCGAAAAAACAGAGCTAAAAGAACTAAAAAAAATCACTCTATCTTGAAGTGTATTCAAAGTTCACAAGACAAAATCGAAGCAGTTATTCTATCGGTATTTCAAGACTTGGTTCGCAAGGGCTCAGTAGTAAATACTTCACATGAAAAGGGCATCTATAAGCGAATAAATGATGAGCATCTTGCAAACACAATAATCGAGATAGTGGATGATATTCAACACAGATTGCCTTGTCAGCGTTGCAGTGTCCGTGTGGATTATATCATCACTAAAGTATTGGAGAGACCTGATTACAAGGAATTGTACAAGTCTAAACGCAAAATAATCAGCCTAGTCAATGAATTAGTTGAACAAGGCATTCTCTATATCACTGGTGACAAAGAATATCGACTGCTGCTAGATGAATAAGTGATCAAGAAAACTACAACGTTCTTTTTAGTAATTTTTATATTGTTTGTACAAATTGAATGTTGCACACACACAAAAATTCTTGCCTTTTTGATCTGTTTAATTTATATAATTTACTTCTTATTTTTGGTATCATTTTTTTCTCGTTTTTTTTTTCTTTTATTTTATTTTTTCTTCTTTTTTTTTGTGTGTATTTGTTGTCAATCAAAAGTAATTCTTGTGTCAGAGAGTTTACTGTTTTTTTGAGATAGAAAGCTCGAATAAACAACAGAATGTCATCTAATGGTAACAAAATAAAGAATAAATGAATGAATCACGCATTCTAAGTTATCTCAAGCTTCAATCACCTCAACTACTACATTGACGGAAAATGGAGCGAAAACGATTTCTATTGCTTCAGGTAGAGAAAGAAAAAAACAATACACACTTAAAAAATTCTGATTTCTTTATTTTGTGAATTTAGGCAAAACAGTATTTGGATCAAAATCATTAACCTTCGATGCTACAAAATCAACAGATCCTGCTGAATTAGATCAATTTCTATCCAAACTTATTCCTACCATCACCACCACAACCCTCCAACCCACTGCAGTTACTCCAAGCAGTACAATAACAACACCAACAACCTCAGTGGTTTTTGTCACAGGTAAAAAAAAAAAAAAAACTATACTATCCAAGTGGAAGTGGTTTACTTAATATAGTTACACGACACTAGGAACTCCGACAAGCTCACCATCACCTTCAGTCATTTCAAATAAAAACGATGAAAGCACACCAGATTTAGGTCCTATTATTGGTGGCTGTGCGGGAGGGTTCATTTTGCTTATTATTCTGACAGTTGTGCTTTGTATACGAAGAAAGAATCAAAAGGAAAAAGAATTCATTTTCAAAAATTTTGCACAGACCCAAAGATCATTCTATCGTGACAAAGATAACAATGTAGTACCAATCACCACCATTCAATCATTTCAAGCATTTCAACCTACCATTTCAAAGCCGCCTAAAGGTAAAAAAAAAAAAAATGTTGATCATAAACAAGAACGACTTAGGTTTCTTTCGAAAAAAAATAGTTTTAGATCCTGCAGGACAAGGTCAATTTGATGACATGAGCAACAGTACATATCAAATCAATAACAACGATGCCACTATCAAATGCTATAATTTGACAACCAATATTGAGACTTCTGAAAAGGCACAAATATCTCCTAGAATACCTGTCACTAGTGGCCTTTTCAATGCCTTTAGTCCACCCATGAGCCCAACTCATTATCACACAAATGAGCCAAATTACACACAACATACCGAAAGTCATTACCATGATCATCAAACAGAGACCACATCCATTACGATGCAGCCGGCAGAAATAAATGAAAGATACCAATCGCCTGCTTTTGAGGAACATTCTGTTTTCACAAATGCTTCGACAGCAGATAACTTTACAGATCAGAGCACTGTCGTCAACCACCAATTACAACCTGCGCCTAGATATTTGAACAATCTTTCGCATCTCCAAGCAAATAACAATAGCTTCCTTACTGATGTCAGTCGATATAACACGACAGCACTACAGCAGACCCAATTCAATCATATAAATCAGACAAACACAATTCCCAAAAATAAACCTTACCAATACATTTAATTTTCAACTCATCACTCTTTCTTTGACAACAGTGTGGCAAATAAAAGAAAAATCAAGTTTGGCTTGACAACACAGTCTATCAATGTATCAGGATTTGAATTGAACAGTAAGAGGAAATCATTAAACAAATAGACCAAACAATACGCAATCGCGTGTATTGGCATTGAACACTATTGTCATTTACCAACGCAGGTTGCTTACAGAACTGTCTTGTCAAATAGCATTCATGCTTACGTGTTAAAGCCGCAATAAAAAGAAATCACCAAGTCGACTAGATTGGTTGAAGCCTCTATGCTAACTTCTCTAATGCCTATATACATATGATCTTGCTACATCTATAAACCTAAATGATTACATGTGTGGCATGTCTGCAGTATAACCTTATTTCGTTTAGGTAATCGTAGCAGTAGTTACCATCCCAGTTTTTTCTTTTATTCTCTTTCTCTAGAATATCACGCTCAGCTTATTTAAGGGCTCTATATCTAGATAGCCATAGATTCGGGCTGTTTCGCCACGAATTGCAGTTGTTTGTTTATGATTCAAAGGATATGTTTATAATTATCATGTATTATAAATGAGAGCAATAAAGAAAAAAGCGTAAGGAAATTTATTAACTTGAAGGATTATAGTCAATGGTTATGACATGTGCCAATTCAAAAAGGGTTTTGATGTTTTGCTTCTGTCTAAGTTTGTCACAGCCTTGGTTGATTTTCTTATACTTGGTATAACCCAATGGTTATTATTTACATGTTGAAGCACCAAATGCAAAGGCTTGTTAGCTGTTCTGAACAATGTATCATTGACACTATACACTACAGTTTGATGCACCAAAAAGTATATGAAGCAGTCTAGGTACATTTAGGGGGGATATTAAGCCAATGATATTCACTTAAAAGTGTTATAAAGTAAGTCTTAGTACTATCTACTTCTTCTGCAATACCGAAGCGATTCTTTCTCTGCAAACGTCTAAATAATAAGCTCAACCAGCAATATGAGCTATATAAACAGACCAACTGTTGAAACAAGCACAAACATAGATGAATGCCATATTGTTGTTTGTATGATATGACTAACCTGCATGCTTTAATTGATACAAGAGCAACAATATGCCATCTTATCCTCTTTCTTTACTGCAGAATTATGAGCAGTAATCACTGTAAATGATCGATGTTAAACTCTTTCTTTTTTCTTTTTAAGAACAGGGACTTCATCTTTTTGTATTGTCAAGGTGTAAATTAATAAAAAACGAGAATAAATCAAGTCAAAAAGCGAAGCATTTGATAAAGATTTGACTAAATTAAAGGATGAGGTGTCAAGACTCGAAGAAATAAGTAAAAGCTTGAAAGAAGATGTGATAGTCTTGTCTTATAAGTTGTTGTCTTTGTTTGGCAGCTTGACTGTTATAGTTGAAATGCATTATGAAGTTGACTGTGCTTGATGCCATCAGTCTGAACACAAAATAATTCGCGGACTAGTACAACAAGCACTCTTTTCACTAGACATATAGAATAACTGCCTGTATATCACCAACATCGTTACATAGCTTTTCTTCAAGCTTTATCTCAAAGCTTTAGATAATGCTTACAAGAGACAAGGTAACTTCTGCTTCTAAAACGCAGTGGTAATCACTTTGTAAGTGACAGAGACATGTCAATTCGAAAAGATGCTAGGAAGTTCAGCATTGCTGTTTTCACGCGATTCTTCAGAGCTGACCGAGTGCCCAGTTGTAGTTTTCAATTGCTCCTCAACGAAGCCAGCAGCCTATGACAGGAACATTTCATTGTCATAAAGAAAAAATTGAGAGAAGTAATAAACGAAAAAAAAGGTAAATGGCACACAGTAAGCCAACAGGAGCATACTTGTCAACTTTTCAGACAGTTGTGAATCAAGGTGTGTTAAGGCGTTGTGTAATTGATTTCCATCTCTGCAATATTCAGGCATGATTGAACCAAGCTTTTTTTTTGCTCCCAATGCTTATACTTGTATGATACTTTGATTGGTACTGACTGGCAGCTTTCTTTTCTTTGTAACCATCAAGAACACACTGCACTTTGGCAAATCCACGTGACTTGTTTTGTAAGTAATCAAAAAATTCAAGTGACTGCCTTCTAAAAAGAATAAATTAGTTCAAGGGGCTAGGGTCAAGAAAAAACTTTTTTTTTTCTAATTTGTTAAAATCAATATAAATGCACTGATGAAAGCTTTGGTAAACGCTTGAATATAATACATTTATTGTATTATACCACAACCGCTCTCTCTTTTTTTTTTTTAAAGAGAGAGAAGTGTTCGAGGGTATGACGATAAAAAGGCGATGTCTGAGCATGTATATTCTATATGAGCTCTTTCTCTTTTTTTGGCGTAACAAGAAGAAAAAGGTAACGTATTTATAAGACGCTCAATGAAAGAGAGAGGAAAAAAAGGCAAGAATTGATGATACGCGTATCTTTGACCAACATTCTGTGTTGCCTGATTCAAAAAATTATACACCTGTTAAATCTCTAAGAAGCACTGATCGCCTTTTTTTTCTTCATCTTTCTCTCTATCTTCATTTGTTTGGAAACATTTTGACTTATTTTTTATTTTTACCTTTGTAGGTAGGAAAGAAGTAGTTTTTTTTGCGCTTATTTAGTTTAATAATAATAAAAATGAAGTTTGATATAACATTTCTACTTTCTTTGATTCAAAATGGCTGTATAATTTCCTTGTCGAAAATTATTGCTAATTTTTTTTTTCCTTTTTTGAGCCTTGGAAATAAATGACGGCGAGCTGTTAATAGACGATATTGAAGTAGACTCCTGGATCAAAACTGTCATCTCTTGAGAATTCCAGATACAGTCGTGTCAGGTTGCAAACAAACAGAAATTATTTCGGTACGTATGTGTTAATAGGAAGAAGCGTATACATTAGCCATACTAATGCTTCATCCGCTTTTTATAGTCCATTGCACGTTTGTTTGAGTCAAAGTACATATTAAAAAAAAGAGATGTTTGTTCTAAACATCCTTTACATGTCAATAAGTGACATTAACTTCTTTGCCACAAAAGCATACTTGAAAAGTTTATGTTGACTAGTTGTCCTGTATTCTACTATACCTGTGCTTGGTTTTTTCTTTTTTTTTTGATCAAGTACACTATCAACCCTTTGCGTTAATATACTCTGTTTCTGCTACTGCCTTTAAGCAGATTGCTATGTGAGTCTCAACGATAAAGATTTACATATATGCTCTTTTCATTTTCATTTTTAGGATATAACTTTATAATATCGAGTCACAATACCGGGGAAACTTCAAGGTAGAATCCATTTCCCATACACAAGTGAACCCTTTCGATCGAACATCGGTCATTTTGTAAGTTATTTATTGAGTGTAAAATACCCACTGGTAAGTCCTGATGTCATATTATATGTTTCTTAGTAGGTAAAGATTTAATAGTCACATGGCCCATCAAAGCGGTTTTTTCTAATTTGTTGGTATTCCAAATTGTGGTTACAAATTTTATTTTATTGATCTGCGACCAAAATCAGTCTATATTATCATCTTTATGACTTACCTTGTCTTCACATACAACCCTTTTTATGAAACATAAATTGAATATCGTTACTAGACAGGCCATATGTACTTTTTAGAGTCCAATTGAAAAGCAACATCATTGTTTGATAATTTTTTGCGAAAGAATAATACTACCTCACCTTGTTCAATGATTTGCAAGTCACTGGTGTCTGTTGAAGACCCACAGAAAAAGACCTCTGTTCATATTACGAAATATCTTTCTCTATTTGTTGAATGAAAGAAGAAGCTGTAGACTAGGTGGCAGGAAAAAAAATATTTTAAACCAAGGTTTTTAGAAAAGTCAAACTACTTGATATTGTTTCTGTAGAATGACATAAATCCAAAGGAATGAAAGACCTCAGGTGTAAACTTTTTTTAGAGATTGTTTTCAAATCCATCTTTATATGCGAAAAAAAAAAGACTTTTTTTCTAATTGCTTGCTTCAGCTATGTATAGTGACTCTTTAGCTACTAGCTGCAGTCTTATAGCGAAAGCTTCTTCTTCTGTAGCATGCTGTATGTTCTTTTCTTTTGACACACACGAATTGGAGAGTGCTGCCGAACACTATAAAAGAAATAAAGAATCCTCAAGTGAAGAGAAAGACAGAAGTTATTGTTTAGAAACAAATAAAGGAAACCATGTAGCAGCAGTTATTGTGCTTTTTTTTTCTGATTAACAATTATAACATAGACACCTTAATATCATAATAAATCAAGTTTTGATGCTGTTGTCAAAAAAAAACTTTTATTAAGTTTTGTTAACAATAGGAAGGACAAGTATAGAACCGTTTAAAAATAAGGCTGCATACGCTTCCACCAGTTTTGAATAAGTACATCATCAGCAGGTGTTTCGAAGCCACTTAAAAAGACAGCTTCAAATGTTGCAGGATCAAGTGCAGCCACCATTCCGAATTCAGAAGCCAAAACAACATCTGCCCATCCGACTGAAAGTAAAATGAACAAAACGAAAGCTTTAGCTATACACACATTCAAAAAATATGAAACATTCTATCTAACTTACCCTGGTTGCCTGTCATAAAAGGAAACTCCTTCAACACCTTAATGATAGGCAAAAGTGCGCTTCTTACAGCAAGAATGTTTTCATCTCTATTGCCAGCAATTCGGTCTAATGGGGCGCCAAACATTATTTCTCTGTCTTCACGCCACCAATCTTGAAGCACATCAGGACCACATTGTTTGTGAATGATGAACATGACCAACTTGAACAAGGGGTACAACAAGACTGATTCACAATACTGTTGAAAGAATCTGTGAACACCTTGGTTATTGTGAAACAAGCTAGGTGTCTGTGGGTATTGTTTTTCCAGATAGCAAGCGATATCATAAGAATCTTGGATTACTTTGTCTTGACCACTAATAGAATCAACGATCACAGGAACAGTAGGGCGCTTAACTTCGGGATTTGTGTTTCTATTGAGACTTCCTGTTAGAATCGGTCTTGGATAAACAATGGGTTGATCCTTTCACTTACGTGATAACTGGAATCACTTCTCTCACTGAAGAGAAGTTTAACCATTTAGTTTCATAGGGTAAGCCCTGAAAACTGTATTAATTGACCACGACCTCTTCATGTTTATTGTCCATTACAATTCTTCCCCCTCCTTATTTTTTTTTTTTTACTTTACCTTGAGATTTAAAGCAATACGCGTCTTTAATGTATTGCAGGAAAAAACTGTTTGGGGCATGCCAAGCAGTTCAAGATCATAAAATTGGATTGTAGCAACCATGGTTCAAGAAAGTTATAAAGTAGGAAAAAAGAAAGATGTTTTATTTTCTGCGCCAAAAGTGCATGCATTTTAAGCTTGTCTTTTTTCTTTGTGACACCAACAAGGTTCACTGACATACATAGCATTACGACACCTAATTATCTGCTTCACTAATTCTCGATTTTTCTTTTATACAACATAGACTAGTTTGCATAAAAACAATTAGCTTGCAATTTTTCTTTTCTTAACATGTTTGTGGTTTTTTGTCTGCATCAAAGTCATCCATATGAGAAAAAGAATATTTACAGCAGATGAGAGAGAAAGTAAAGTAAACTTTTTCTTTTGTTTGAAACACAATCCGCAGCTCTTTGTCTCCTCTATTTTTGATCATACTGATTGTTTCTGTAGACCTCTTTGATTTGCTGATTCTTTTCCTCCTTTGATCTGTCGGTGTTACCCCAACTTTGCTCTTGTGCTTCCAGACCCAATTTGAACGCGTAATGCACTAGCGGTCAGCTCATCCGAAGTTTTTTACAGCTTGATTGAAAAGGCTTTTAGCTTAGTCATCTTATCAGTTATCAAGATCCACTATGGCCTCTAATCAATTCAATATGATAATTCAAAAGTCGCCCTAAAGCCATAGTTTTTTCAGGTAGCAATCCTCAATCTATTTTTTTTTATCTGAAATCAAAAGAGAGAAAGGATGTCTGTAATGTCTCATCATTATTCTTTAAAGCTTGAGTAAACTTAATACGGAAGAAAACAAGTCATAGACGAGAGATCTAGAAAAACTTCTCAATCCTTACGGGCTCTTTTCTCTCATCTTTTTGCGAGATGAAATAGAGTGGGTTGAATTTTCATTCATTTTCCCAAGCATTCCCTGGCTTCAGTCAGTAGAAAATATTCTGCCAAGAAGAATACGTTCTGCTTTGATTATATGATCATTTTACAATCCAGATATCTTGAGCAATTTTTTTCAACTGATCTAGACCTAAAGACTCAGCAAGAACAAGAAATCTAAAGCTTTTAATTACGTGGACATACGATGAACTGTCAATAAAAGCTTAGTTATTATAGTCGGAGTTCATTCAGCTCAATTGTACCAACAGAAGGAGATTACAATATGATTGATATTGCTCTAACCTTTCAAAAAGTCTATACGGCTTTTCTTTTTTATGGTAAGCCAAAGGCTTTCACTGTCAAAATATCAAAATACCATTTTTCTTGTTGTCTGTCAATTTACGATCTAACAAAGCATATCTAGTCACCATCCGATCACTAATCATCTTTGATGCGTTTAGCTTTCAATCTTCTTCTTCTTTTTTTTTAAGAATGACTAACTGCAGGTATGAACAAGTACAGAGTCCTTGAGCATTGGAAAAAAGAACACAATATAGAAGCGATACTTGATTAATCTTTTTCTTTTCTGTATCTTCAGGTTGAGTCTGACAGTTGAGGAAACATGGTATACTCGGGTGCTAAAGACAAGCAATATTCTAGAGCTCTTTTCCAGATACGCTACCAGAATATTACTCTTTCTGCTATCTAGATGACTATATCAAGACAACATGATTTCACAATTATTAAACATAAAAGGACAACAGATACTTTAATATGTCCATATCATGTCTAGCTAATGAGTTGAAAGGCATCGATTAGTAGCTTACTGTGTTTAACTATGATCTAGATTACCTATCTATGCTTGCAATTCCAAAATCCAGAGAAAAAAGTGAGAGATTCTATAGCAGCAGCACTTCTTCATATCCTCGACAAAACTGTCATTCATAGGAGACCTCTAAAGGCAAAACAGTGATTGAATCTGTTTGAAATTAAACCAGGACCAATAAGTGCTGTCTTCAATTTTGTCTTTCACTTTCTTGCCAAGGTGTCCTAACGTTTTGTTCGAATGAAATCTGCTCATATATGTGCTTCATAAACAAACTCATTTGCATCGCAAAATACTTTGCTTGCTCATCTGGTACTTTCTATCTTATTCATTTCTTCTTTTGTATCTTTGATCGACTTGTTGAAGATTCGTGCTATCGATTATTAAAGCTGAAACCAAAAGCACTCTTTTTTTTTTTTGAAACAACTTGAATGCCAATGAGGCAAACCGTCTCTCATGTAATTGTACCAGCTTAGCTTGAAAAAAGGGATCAAAAGTTGGATCTGACCAAAACCAACTATTTATCTTAGACAACAGAGTGTTTTACTTTTACTCTTTATTACTCCTTGAAATACAGTCAAAGACTCCAAGGAATTCGTAGTTTAGAATACACTCGAAATATAGAAAGAAAACAAATGTGAGAACTCTCTGCATGTTTTTTTGCCCCTTCATTTTCTTTTTGTTTGTTTCCTTATAGAGAGGTGCTTTACCACTATTTTTCCCTCACTATTTTTTTTCTATTGTTGTAGTTGGCTTTTTTATCGCATTCAATATATATATATATAAAAGATATTTAATGTTTCATATGATTGTTTTATTGTTTTGATAGTTTAATCGCCAATAATGTTTGATAACTCATCTTCATCATGTACTAGTCGATTTAAAGTAGATATAATAACTTCTGCGTCATGATGTGCTATACTGTCTACATAGGCTTTCAGCTTCCCTAGTCTTTGCATAGCCTTATTCTCTTCCCATTTGTTTGGACTGATGACTGTTTCCAACCTAGCTTCACAGAGGAGTCGTTGAAGATGTAAAGGTAAGGTATAGATGTCATCAGAAACTGGCGCCTCTGCAAGGTATCGATAGATATCAGGTGTTAAGAACAAATTCAATAGATAAATCCCTGTGAAAGGTTGATCTTCGTCTTGCTCAAAATAGACATTTCCCAATGGAGGCGTAAGTTGAAGTGTTCGATATTCAAGCACATTAAGTGTACTAGGGCTTGCACTACAATGTGAACAACAACTGCTTCTTCTTTTACTATTTGATTCACCCTCAATAACAGAACAATCGTAATGACAACTAAATTCAGCGTCTGCCATAGTGCTTTTTTTTTTGCTAATAAAACAAAAACAAAAATAATAAAAAAAGAAAAGAAGAATAGTTTGAGATATATTTATATTGTGTTTTTCTTGTGCTTTCTGCATGAAAATCGGACGTTAAAATCCGGTTTATTTTTTCTATGTATGACCAAGCATTTTTCCTTTTTTTTTTTTAAAAAAAGAAAAAACACACACGCAGAAACTCAACTAAAGCATGCCCAATATTGACAACATTTACTTTAAAAGCAACAAAAACACACCAAATCATGTCAGGCCTTAACGAATTCAACCAAAACTTTTAAGAAAATCAAGTAAAGAGAATGATGCAGTCATGTTGAAATCAATTGACTTAATTAAAACGTAAATTTTAAACCATTCATTTATTTTAAATTTTAAGCTTTTTTTTTTCTTTCGTCACCTGCCTTTTCATAACCAAGAGTTCGGTTTCGTTCCCCCTATCATTACCACCCAAGTTTCTCAAAAAACCATGTATCAGTGTCAATCCCACTTAGTGTAGCCAATCAAAAACAAGAGATTGATGAAATTATGAATTTTTTCTTGTTTTATGAAATAATCACATCACTTTGATTACACTATTTCAAGTGTCGAATCACTATAAACATCTAATGGAATGGAGTAATTTATTAATCTATCAAAACTCTAGAAAAAAAGAGGCGGTTAAGTTATATGGTGAAATGAGACAACTTTTGAGCATTAAAGAAAAGAATAAAATGCGCAAAAGAGAGACAGAAAGGAAACGTATAAAAGAAGAAAATAGAAGAAATCAATAAACGAGCATTGAGTGCTATATGCTTATAAAAATGTAGTGTATAGTGAGGGGTTATTTATGCTCCCCACGCCAGAGCCATGCATCATGTACCACAGCTATAACCGTGGGGAGAATTTCTAATAAAAAAAAAAGCAGGGGGGTGAATTCAAAAGAAGCTTATTGTAGTAGTAGGTGAAGGAGGAGGTAGTGATGACGAATATGACGCGAAGGTAGAGACAATGGTTGCATATCATGAAGCCAAATTAGACAAACAGATAAGCCAGACAGAACAGGGCAAAGCCAAGGACAGACAAACAAAAAGATATCCCCACCCTCATTTCCAGATAGTGACAAGTCTTTATTTATGGATTTTTGATGGCTATCCGGTATGAAGCTGTTTTAAGCCATTTAGCAACCAGCGGACAGATCGTTAGTTGAACGAGTGTAGCAGTGAAATGTAGGAAGGGGACTACTACTAGGGTTGCCATAGTAGAAGGGGGGGGCAACCTTTGCCTATTGCCAGAATAAACAGAAGAACTACAAACCCGTCAATTGAAAAGACAAGCTCTTTTATCCACAAAGATAATTGAACTATACTTGTTTAAGCAGCATATCTATGTTCAATTAGATGCAACATGGACAGAAATGCTTCATCTATTTTGTGAAATACTAGCTAACATCAGTTGCTCCGAATGGATTTATGACGTGAAGTTTCATTATTTCAAAATTTAGGCAGAATCAATTGTTTTATGAAGTCTTTTTCTCTTTCCCACATTTAAACCAGTCTTTAAAAAAAAATCGCATTGATATACTTAGAATATAGTATTAGAATAAGATAGATTTTATTTTCAGTACAAGAATAATCAGAATAAATTAGAAAGTGAAAGAAGTAGATTGACGGATATCACGGCTTGAAGCACCAACATGGAGAGTGAACTTACCAGAAGGAACAACCCATTTGTTGGCAACAGTATCCCAGATACTAAGTTCGGTCTTGGAAAGTTCAAACTTGACATCTTCCTTCTTACCCTTCTTCAAGAAGACCTTTTCAAAACCACGAAGAAGCTTAGGAGGCTCATTGGCATGCTCGGGGAATGAAACATAAGCTTGAACAACTTCAGCACCATCTAAACCACCAGTGTTCTTGACAGTGACAGAGGCCTTGACAGAAGAAGCCTTCTTGTCAACGTTGGTCTTGAGGTTGGAGTAGTTGAATGTTGTGTAAGAAAGACCGTGACCGAAGGGGAAGAGAGGTTCAATCTTGGCATGGTCGAACCATTTGTAACCCATCAAGAGCTTTTCATCATAGACAACGTTGTACTTGGGATCAGGCTTGACATTATAATCAGAAGTTTCTTTGGCAATGGTATAGGGTAAACGAGCAGAAGGGTTAACTTTACCAAGTACAACATCGGCCAATGCGTTACCAGATTCTTGTCCTTGAAGACCAGGCCAGACAACAGCTTTAATGTTAGGATGGTTAATCCAAGGCATAAGGACGGCACCAACAGCATGGATAACAACAATGGTGTTCTTGTTGGCATCAGCAACAGCTTTAATCTAGTTTACAGCATGTCAGTAAAGAAGCAAACAATTTGAGTATATTGAAACTTACCAATTCGTCACCGTTGTTCCATAAAGAAAGATTGTTACGGTCACCCTTGTTACCATCAACAGTAATGTATTCTTCACCAGAATTAGAGCTGGAGAAGACAATAGCATAGTCAGCATCCTTAACGGTCTCAGCAGCCTTCTCAAGGTTCCAATCATCCAAAGAAGAGACAACCTTGACTTTCTTACCGAGAGCATCAGAGAGACCAGCAAGAGGGTCTACCAAGTAAGGGAAGTAAGAAGTACCAGAACCCCAGCCTTGAGCCAATGTACCGTTACTAATATAGAAAAAAAGCAAAGTGAGAACAGAAGAAAAATAACAATAAACAATCCGAGTAACTTACTTGCAGCCGTGGTCAACACAGTTAAGACCAGAGGGGTTAGGTCCAGCATCAGAACCGACAACAGCAATCTTGTTGACCTTCTTACGATCGATAGGAAGAGCACCTTCATTCTTTAAAAGAACTGTAGAGGCAGCACCCAATTCACGGACAAGCTTCTTGTGGTTAGATTGCACGTTAACGTAAGGAGCATCTGTCAAGTTGAAAGAGTTGAGAGTGGTCTTAGGAAATTTGGTGTCTTGACGCATCTTGTACCATGAAGCAACAATACGCATGGCCATATCAGTCACTCTGTCTTCCTTTACTTCCTTCTTTTCGACAGCCTTGGTCAAGTTCTTGCCGAAATAAGTTAAACCGTCGCCCATAATAATATCACCAGGCATAGTCATGTCTAAACCACCATTGACAGACTTGGCAGTAGAATGAGTAGCTCCCCAATCAGATTGAACAAAACCCTTGAAGCCCAATTCGCCCTTCAAGACTGTATTCAAAGTATAATCATCTTCACAAGCATAGGTACCATTAACTAGATTGTATGCACACATGATTGAAGCTACACCAGCTTCTACTGAACGAGCAAAAGGCCACAAGTACAATTCATGCAATGTTCTGGAGTCTGTTTCGGATGAACTGGTTGTTCTGTTCAATTCTTGGTCGTTGAGAATGTAATGCTTGGCTGTAGCAATGACACCTTCGTCTTGAATACCCTTTACTGTTTCGGCAGAAACTACACCAGCCAAGAAAGGATCTTCACCTTCAGATTCCCAGCCACGACCACCTTCGGGGGAGCGCATGAAGTTCATAGCAGGACCCAATTGGATATGAACACCTTTACCACGGAACTCTTGACCCATATAACGAGCACGTTCATAGATGGCCTTCTTGTCAAAGGAAGCAGCTGCATTGATACCAGCGACGCCAGATGTTACATTGTTGGCCATACGAATACCCAAAGGAGAATCTTGAAGACAGAGTGAAGGAAAGCCAAGCTCTTCAACAGCAAAAGTGTTACCCACACATGGACCCTTTTCCCAACCAACACCAGTTGTAATGCTGACTTTTTGCTCTAATGTCATCTTGTCCACAAGCAATTTGGCCTTGTCATAAGCATCATCCCATGAGAGTGGAGTTACCTTAGCATCTACCAAATGACTGGCAGTGTTGATGGCAAAAAGTAGAGTGATAGCAGTAGTAGAAAGAGAAGGAAGATGCATGTTTTGGATGATGATATAATTTGATTTGGGTAACGAAAAACATCTAGTATTTATATGAAATTCTACATCCCTCTTTCTCCACACTTTTGATCCCCTCCTTCACTGATGATTGGTTCCTCTCAAGTCCGTGGATTTGTTGTCTTTTTTCCAGGGAAAACTTAGTTAAATGTAAGACAGATCAACCAAAAACTTTCCTTCAAACTGATTTTCTCATCGGAGTTTGCGTGCCTTTTTTTTCTATTTTATATTCCTACAGATTGCAAACTTGACAAATAATCGGCATTGCTGTAGATGAAATAAAAGCAAATGATGTTAAATTAGGCTAAAACCTTTTTTTCGTTGATAAATTAGCTTGGAAGGATTCTTTCCAGCTTGTATATATTAACTGCGTAGGTAGTTTGGTACACGTAAGAATAACAAGAAAACTATAAACTTGTTTGACGTAATGAATACAAGGGAGGTTTTGGGCAAAAATCCATTACAAACTTTTCCCTTTCTTAATTCAACTTTTTTCAGTAAAGGTGAGTTCTAAAAGCTATTATAAAGTTTATGTTACTCTGTTTAGTGAGACACTAGAAAGAGAGTTTGAAAAGGAATCGCACTGAATAAAGCACTAAAAATAAACATGTTTAGTTATGTATTGATTCTGATATTGTTTTCATGTTGACCAGTCATTAGGGAACTGAGTGAAATGGAAGAAGTCGCCGTTTTCTTTTTTTGCATTACCAATGCTTTAACATTCATCATTTGTGTAACAACTCATCTCCACATCATAAAAGTGAAAATCCCGTAAAACGGGAGGAAATCTTTATCCCCATAAAGTATACCATTTCCAGAAATGGATTTATGCACTGAAAGAAACCTGACTGCACACAGAAAAAAAAGCTTTCTTGACACTGGCATAGAGTCAAAATTACATTACCAGAAATTAAAGCAAAATTATACAATCTTTGAGGGACCATATTTCTAGCTTCAAATCAGGATACCTTTAAAATCTACAAGAATCTTCTCCTGATCAACACTTCAATAGACATCAGCTATTCTTAAAGTCATGGCGTTCTCGTTTTGTATGAGTCTACCTTTCAAATAAGCTGTCCTCTAACTTGTCTTATGTTTCACCTTTCGCTCTCAATAAAACAACAAACAGACATTGATTATAACTTATGTGTATTCTTTCACATCTGTTATATAAACCAGAACTTATAGCTTCATTTTGAGAATACAATGTTACAATCGTTTTTGGCATTAATGCCAATATGAAACCTATTATCGTTATGCATATACAGTTTTCATTTACATCCATTGATTCGCCAACTGTGGTTTATTAACTGCTCAAATCAAAATAGTTTGAATATTGAATCTCCTTGTTGCTTGCATGATAGATCCAACTACCAATTAGACACATGTCTGCCACAATTGTAAGTTGGAAGGTGTATGCGCCTCTTTGGTGAGTCAAAGGCTCACATGAGTTTTAGAATAGTGGGTATTACTGTTTTTTGCTGTAGTCAGTGCATCTAAAAAAACTAGATAATGATCGAGGTTGGGCAAGTAGCAACACCTATGACTATTATTAGCCGCCCAATATTCAATATGTAAATTGATTGAACTTATTGAATTTGCACTTTTTCCAGCTTCTCAAGCCTAAATCATATATGAAGATTGCTTGCCTGCCAACTCTTTTTTCTCTGGCTTTAAAGCTTTGACCCTTTAAAGTATGACAAAGCTTTTCTCTGGATTGAAGAGAAATATCGATCTCTATCATTAAGTCTTTGTAATTATACTGATTCGAATTCAAAGATTTTGAAGAAGTAACGGTATGAAATTCTTGAAGTGTTTGTGAACATTCAAGTTGAAAGACAATATACGTCTTGCTACAAACGATTTATTGCAGCTTTAGAGATAGGTGTTGCTCATTCTGATAATTTCCACAAACAATTCAAAGCCTGTTACTCCATTACTAAAAATGCTTCAACACATTTCATACAATACTCTCCATTGAGGATATGTGACTATCTGTATTATCTTTCATGTCCTCCTGAGTTTAGTTCTGTAGAGCCATTTCTATCTGCAGTCAAAGGCAAAACAAAAGAGACAAACCATCAAAGGAGGAAGTTATGAGCTCGAGAATGACCGGTACTTGTAAAAGTATTGAACAGAAGAAGGGCCTTTATGGATTATGTTATTACTATTTCCAAGATTGCATGACTAACGTTTGTGCGTACTAGTTTTCAGATATGGTACAACCTCCTTGAATTGTTAAAAGAAATTCGCATGAACTATTAACCATCATATGGTATCACCTTGCGACCCTTCTTATTTTGCTTTGTTCAATCTCATGTATTTTTATTACACATCGCAACGTGAGTGAATCCTCATGGTTTTCTTATTATTGCGCGGCAAGCGCATTTATCAATGTCAAGAAATGACAAAAGAAAAGACTATAAACGAAGACATCAGAACTAAAAGTGTTTTTATTGAGAGTATATCAGACAACTCCAAATATTGTATGCTACTGTTTACTTTAGTCATCAATTAAATGATGTGAATTGTTATTCAATTCTTCCTCGGCAATAAGGTAGATCATATCGGAGGGGAAGGAAGGAATCACACACATGAACTGGAAAAGAGCGAAAGAAAGGGGGAAAACTTTACTCTTTTTTTTTTCTATTTTCAGGTATTTTCTGTTATATTTCAACTTACGCCATAACATCATAAAATAAAAATTCAAATGTTTTGAAGATGTAAAGGAAAAGAACTGAACAGTGGCCTCACAGTTAGAAGATGTACGTTATTGACAAATAAGAGAGTTAAATAAGTCAGTATCTCAACTGAAGAACCAAAATTAGAGTTTGCTTTGGCTCTGTATTTTGTGGGTTCATATTTTGTTTCCATTCTTTTCAGCTGTTCTACTAACAAGTTTTGCGAGCTAAGCGGTTTATAGGTTATCCCCTTCTCAAAGTTCAAGTTCTGAGATCGAAAGTAGCGTTTTCTTTGTTTTCTTGGATATGCTTGAAACAAGTTACCCGCCGAAACCAACCTGTCTAATCCACTGCATAACTCACAGGACCACAACCAAATTCTGTGAAACATTGAAAGTCAACCCTTGTGTCACCATTTGTTAGCAAGCCAGAAATTCTCAAGAGTTATTGAATAATTCTGCAAGCGCCTATTTACACTAACATAAGGTACTACTAATTCACTGACACTTTTCTTTTCAATTCACATATGCAGCCTATTAGATCTAAAGATACAGCTCTCTATAGTGCTTCGAGTTGGATTGGTTTTAGCTCAAGGACAAATTATTCCCCGTAACTATCTTCTTGTTCTTTGCCATAACAAAAGGATATGGATTGAAACAAGAGAAATAAACATTGTTACTGCCAAGTCTATCGCGTATTAGGCAAAAAATTAAAACCCAAGCAGTAACATGATTCATAGAGGCAATCTATGCTCACCACCATATATCTCTGCTTTGCTCATTTGAATGTCGCTGAAAAAAAGTGCATTTGTCATATAAGTCAAATTAAACACTGGCAGTAGAATATACTCGCATACTCTTAAATCATTAAATAGGACTATCTTTCTGCTGGTTGTCTCTCAGCAAAACACTTTGACTTGAGCATATTCAGTTCCTTAGTTTCGCATTTGTTTATCAGCATAAATTTGGCACTGCTATTGGCTTGAGCATAGATTGTTTCTGAGTACTCATGATGCTATGTCTTTGTTTGTCGTCTTCCTCTAAGGCAGGCTCCTCCTTCAAAATCTCATCTCTCAAAAAATTGGCTAATAAATAGCAAGCAGGTATTATAATAATGGTTTTTACTTTTATGTATGAGTATCCAAAAAAAAATATGAATTACTTTTATCTAAACTGTATCTAAACACACTAGAAGCAGAATATAATCGAATTCCATGACCATTCAAATCTTACAAAACTACATCCATCTCCTTTTATACTAAACCCTAAACTCTACAACCTATAGAGGTATATCACCCTGAAAATCACCCTTTTCTTTTTGTAACCGCGACGACTATCTGAGGGATGGTCATACAGAGTTGAGACATACATAATTGAATGGCCCTCTCCTTTCTCTATTATCCTCACCCAAACAAAAAAGAATCAAAGTGTATTCCAAAAAGAGATCCTAAACACTAGAAATTTTACACCTGAAACTTTGATACCCTTAAGTCGAATGGTCAAAGTCATTGTTAATCAGAGACTCAATGAAGACAAAATAGAGAAGTTTGAGCTATTCCAAGCTTTAATTCAGCTCCTTGGCATTACTGATCATGCTGCACAAAAAGCGATATCTATATTTTACAAGAGGTCGGAAGCTTTCGAAAAGCGACCTATGGGTCGACCTTGTCGTAAATTGGTGCTGGAATATACATATCTGCCGTAAAAGATATTATCAAAGAAAACAACCAGAGAGGAGAGGTTGTCACTGTCAGAAGTCTTGCAGCAGCACTAAAACAGCAGAGGAACATTGAGATGACCTAAAAGGTTTTCTGAAGGACATACACAAGCTCGGTCTTTCTTACAAGATGGGAGAACGAAGAAACATCCTTCAAATAATCAATCGAAAGACTTTCAAATTTGAATGGCAATGACCAATCAACTATGCCCGAGGTATTTTTGGATGAACCTTACTACTAACTCGACCATCATACTTTAAAGGCATGGTCTCCAGTCAATGGGGTTGTGAATAAGAAAGGAAGATAGCCCATGATAGCTATGTTTAGCGCATTCATCGTCTTCAAAGAGCGCCGAAAATGCCATGCCAAAATCCTGGAGGATAGCATCAAGATATTGCAAAAAGGGAGAGTTTGACTACCATGGCAATTTTACTGCTAAAATATTTGAAGACATCTTCGAAAATCTTTGTGCTTCTTTGGCGAATTATGGCAAACGCATCATTCATATGGATGGTGCATCCTATCATTTGCACAGATCGAACTCTGTTACCAATACGGGAACCAAAAAGGGTGAAATAGAGAAGTGGCTCATATTAAACGGCCACTTACAACTTGGAGATGGCACAACCAATTCAGATAAAAACAAAAAGGAACACTTGGGTATGGTCAAGTGCCTGAATATTAAACCTGAATTTGTAAGTTATGAGACTGCAACTGATAGAAGAGTAAAATCATTAAAAAATTGAACTTCTTCCTGAGTTTTAAAATGGTTGATTTTAGATGCAAACTAAAGGAATCTACCTTATTGGCTTACTTAGGCCAAAATGATCTGATAGAAACGAAACACATACTAAAAAATTTGCAATAATACAGTAGTCGCTCTATTTAAGGGTGAGATTTTCAAGATTTTTGGTTACCCTTAAATAGAGCGACTGCTGTACGTTGAGTTTGTCTTGAGAAAACTAAAGGCTCGGCTGACATGTTGAGGAGGGGAGGATAAGAATGAAAATTCAAAAAAAAGGAAATTTAAGTTTGTCGATAGCCAAACTTTTATGGATTTGCACTATTATGCGCTATTTCAAACACTCTAGACAATAAACTGAATCCTTGCAATGTTTTAGTGGGATAATTATAATAGCAATGTTAGAGAGATAATTGTGTAAAATTAGTATAGAGTAATATGAGGACAAATGAGTTAAAGGTAGTATTTTTTTAGTTGATCGAGGTGGGATTTTGACATCAGTTTTATCCCAAACGCCCTCATATCTTGGGACTATCAGGAACAACACTCAAAAGAGAAAAAATTGTCTCAGTTGAAACAATTGAAGCAAATTTTACTTTTATGCAAACATATATGAAAAGAAAAAGATGGCCCAGTGTTTGATGAGATGGTAAGATCCTCTTTATCATTAATATTAAAACAAAATAGCAACTAGCACTTTAAATGAATTCATTCTAAACTAAAACGAAACTCTTTTAGGCAGTAAAAAGGCTAACATAATAGTCGCTTTATTTAAAAGTGTTTATATTCTTGAGAAATGCACTCTTAAACTGAATGGCTATTTAGCGCTTGAAGCGATATAAGTCAAAGGATTGAACTTTTATATTGAGAATACCCTTATATCAAACACTCTTAAATCGAGCGACTACTGTATACATGATAGAATGTATCTCAGACTCTTTAGTTGGTGAGAGAGAAAGAAGAGGAAGATTTCATCGTAGGTAAAAGACCCACTAATTCTGAGAAAGAAATTGTCGATTTTAGGGCATTCGGCCAAAGAAAAAAAAAAAAGCTTAAAGTATCTTGCAACCAACAACCCCTTTTATACCAAAGCCTTGACTTGGCCCAAACGAGAAAAAATAAAACTCACTCTTTCTCTTGTATAAATTCAACAATATAACAAAAAAGACGACCTTCTTCTTTTTGTCTTTGATTCATTAAAGTGTATACTTTGTGTGTTAAAGGCACACAAAAAAAAAGCAAAAGGTGACTACTTTTCGTGGGTCATGTATTAAACTCCGGGACAACATAGAGAGAGAGGGAGAGTAGTCAAAATGATATAGTTTATGCTGCATTGAATGCAATTGAAAAATTAACATGAAGTCCACACGATTCTCTTCATTTCCATAGAGTCGTTTCAGAATTCATCGTCTACTTTAGATGATATACATGTGTACCTATAAAAAGAAAAACAAACAAAGAAGAGTGTTTGCTTCTATTCGATATAATGGCAAGTCCGACCATCGTCACAGTTTTTTAAGCCAAGTGGAGTTGCTGGAAAGTCCCAGAAATTGAAAGAAGGATTTTAGGGCTATTTGATTGGATAAGAGCAAGGCAAAAGGTTTTTTTTTAAAAAAAGTAGCTTTAAAGTTAGTACAAGAGAAAAAAAAGTTTTCTTTAACACTCTTTACTAAATAGAATCACCATGTCTGTTGTTGTAAGTCATACAGTACTTCTTTCTTTTTATGGCGACTCTTTTTACTAAACGCGTATGTGAATTAGGGTATTGATCTTGGTAACCTTCAAACTGTTATTGCCGTTGCCCGTAACCGTGGTATCGATGTCATCTGTAATGAAGTCTCTAACCGTGCTACTCCGTAAGTGCTCTATTCACCGAAGTCAAAGAAGCAAAGTAGAGAGAGAAAAGTGGCGAAAAGGAAAAAAAAACTAGCGTAGAGGGAGAGAGAAGCGTTATTGGGAAAATATAGAAAGAAAAAGAGAGAAAAGATATTGGTAGAGAGGGGAAAGGAATGGAACAATCATGCATGTTTTTTAGCGACAAAGGAAAAAAGAAGAGAGAGAGAAAAGTTGGATAATTAACTATTTCTTGTTCTTTATAGTACCATTGTTTCTTTCGGTCCCAAGCAAAGATTCCTTGGTGAAGCTGCCAAGACTCAAGAAATCAGTAACGCTAAGAACACTGTTGTTAGTTTGAAGCGTCTTGCTGGTCGTAAGAACGATGATCCCGAAGTTGTTGAAATTGAAAACAAGTACATCATTGCTGAATTAGCCGAAGTTGCTGCTCAAGCTGGTGTCAAGGTAAGAACAAATGAGAGAGAAAGAGAAAAAAAAGAAAGGAAATGGTATTAAATAATCACTGTTTAAATAGGTCAACTATCTCGGTGAAGAACAAATCTTCTCTAACGTTCAACTTCTTGCCATGTACCTCCACAAGATCAAGGACATTACTGCTGCCGAAATCAAGGGTCCTGTCTCCGACTGTGTCATCACTGTTCCTGTCTGGTTCACTGAAGTTCAACGTCGTGCCGTCCTTACTGCCTCTGAAATTGTTGGTTTGAACTGCTTGCGTTTGGTCAACGACTTGACTGCTGCTGCTCTTGGTTACGGTATCACCAAGCTCGATCTTCCTGAAGACAAGCCTAGAAACGTTGCCTTTGTTGACATTGGTCACTCCTCTTACTCTGTCCAACTTGTCTCTTTCCTCAAGGGTCAATTGACTGTTCGCGGTACTGCTTTCGATGAACACTTTGGTGGTCGTGAGTTCGATGCTGTCATTGTTGACAAGCTCGCCGAACAATTCAAGGAAAAGTACAAGATCGATGTCTTCTCCAACAAGAAGGCTCTTTTGCGTCTCCGTGTTGCTGCTGAACGTTGTAAGAAGATCCTTTCTGCCAACCCTCAAGCTCCTGTCAACATTGAATCCATCATGGAAGACCGTGATGTCTCTGCCATGGTCAGCCGTGAAGAGTTTGAAGAATGGGCTGCTCACTTGTTCACTCGTACTGAAGGTGTTCTTGCCAAGGCTCTTGAAAACGCTGGTATGAAGGTCGAAGATATCGACTCTGTTGAAATTGTCGGTGGTACCACTCGTATTCCTGCCATCAAGACTACTATCTCCAAGTTCTTTGGCAGAGATATCTCTACTACCCTCAACCAAGATGAAGCCATGGCTCGTGGTGCTGCTCTCCAATGTGCCATGTTGTCTCCTGTCTTCAAGGTCCGTGAATTCCGTATCAACGATGTTGTCACTCACCCCATCAAGCTCACTTGGGAAGCCACTCCTGAGGAGGAGGAAACTGAAATCGTTGTTTTCGACAACAACAACTCTCTTCCTTCCACCAAGATTTTGACCTTCTTCCGTCGTGAACCCTTCACTTTGGAAGCCTTCTATGCTAAGCCTGAATCCTTGCCTCGTGGTATCAACCCTTGGTTGGGTCGCTTTGATATCAAGGACGTTGCTCCTATCAACAATGAACCTGCTCAAATCAAGGTCAAGGTCAGAATCAACATCCACGGTATCATGTCTGTCGAATCTGCCTACACTGTTGAAGAAAAGATGGTTGAAGAAGAAGTCAAGAACAAGGACGGTGAAAAGGAAGTCAAGAAGGTCAAGAAGCTCGTCAAAACTGGCGATCTCCCTGTTGTTGCCTTCCACACTGGTCTTGCCAAGGACCTGATCAACGAATACACAGAAAAGGAAACTCAAATGTATGCCAACGATAAGCTCATTGCTGCTACTGAAGCTGCCAAAAACTCTCTTGAAGAATACGGTTATGAGATGCGTGACAAGATCATTGGTCCTCTCTCTGACTATATTGATGCCAGCATCAAGGACAAGTTTGCTCAAGACTTGAGTGATATTGTTGACTGGATCTATGACGAAGGTTATGATGCCCCCAAGTCTGTCTATGTTGAAAAGCTCGAAGCTCTCAAGAAGATTGGTAACCCTGTTGTCGAACGTTACCGTGAAGCTGAAGAACGTCCCCACGCCGAACGTTCTCTCCGTGATACTATTCAACGTTTGACTACTGAAGCCATGAGCTCTGATGACAAGTACTCTCACATTCCTGCTCACGAAAAGCAAGATATTGTTGAGCGTTGTGAACGTGCTGGTAGATGGATGGACGAACAAAACGCCAAGCAAGCTGCCTTGCCCAAGAACCAAACTCCTGTCTTGTTCGCTCGCGATATCAAGAAGGAAGAAGAGGCCATCACTTTCTTTGCCAACCCCATTTTGAACAAGCCCAAGCCTGCTCCTAAGCCTGAAGAAACTGCTGAAACTTCCAACACTGATGCTGATACCCCTATGGATGATGCTTCAGACAACAAGAAGAAGGAAGACATGGACATTGACTAAGTTGTATATTTATTAGAGACAGCATCTACTTTTAAAAATCACTTTAATAATAAAAAATGAATAATTATAAAAAAAAAAAGAAATGTTGTCATTTTATTTATCAGTCAACATAGGTTGCTTTTCTTCTTCTTTTTCAACATAAGCAGGAGGTTCTTCAACATTGATAGCTTCATATTGTCTCAATGATCTCATAGCCACAATCAATTGATGAGCAGCCAAAAGAAGACCAGCAAAGAAAGTGACAATGAAACCACAGATCAATGCTTGAGTGAAATCAGAGGATTCATTCCACCATTGTTCAACATCAAAACTTTCACAACCAGGACATTCCAAGATACTCATCACTATTGTAAACACAAGTTAGATTGTTGTTAGAAATAATATGTTTAAAAGGGGGACTTACCATCATTGTTAGCACTATCCATCATAGGTCCAGGTAACATAAAGCCAGTCAAAGGATCTACAGCCCATTTCACTAATGAACCATTGTCATAGATATCAAGAATCTGTTGACCAGCTTCTGTCTGAACAACTTTTTGACCATTGATTTCTGTAATCAATTCTTGAACACCAATGCGGCGAAGTACCATACCGTCTTCTGTCTTGAGTTCGTCCAATAAAGTAGCAGTTACCTCTACTGTGACAAGTCCCACATCAAAACTATCAGCCAAAATCGCAGCATCTTCTTCTGAAGTAATGGACAATTTAGCTGGGTTAGAAGCCATCTGAGCCTCAACCTGAATATTGGACACGCCAATCTCAACAGGTTTACCGTTACACATTAACTAAAGTAGGATTAAAATCATCGTATAAATTATAGTTAAAGCTACAATTTACTTGGTTTTCAATCACATCAAATGTCACTTGAACTGCCATCACTCGCTCAGCCAAGAGAGAACCATCATTGTCGAGAAGATCGTCTACACGAGTGACTGTGACATACAAGTGTTCATCACCCTTTTTGTTGTATGTGTTTTCAGCAAGGTCAATTGATGTTACAGAAACATCTTTCAATGGTACTGCAAATGCAAGTGCTAATGATAGCTTATTTTAGTCTCTGCTTTATAGTTGGTTTTCTTCTTTCTTTCTTTTACCTAATAAAGCAGATGCTGAAAGTAACTTTAAAAACTTCATATTTGTAAAAGAAAATATTTGTATATAAAAGAAAAGAAGAAAATAAAAAAAAAACGAGGATTTAGCATTAAAATAATAAAAAAAAAAGAGGAGAGACCAAGTGATTCTTATCCAATCAGAAAACATCCGCTTGATGAGGCTGAGGAAGAAAAATGAATGGTGGAAACTCAAAAATGAATGGCCAAAGTTGACCCAAGTGGAAAAATGACTTGTCCTTTAGTCTGTAGACAGATGCCCATAAGTGCTAGATTGACTTGGCGTAAAAGCAGCGACTTATTTGCGCTTTTATGATCTAAACCAACGAGTACCTTTTCTTTACAAAGACGGGCTTGACAACCTCTACAATGAGCGAGGAGAGAAAGTCTATGATCCCATGGAAGGCATTTTGACTGATGTCAGCGATCCTAACATTGTTCTCGAAAACATTACCAGTAGAGAAAAGTATTTGAGTGATAAGCATTCCGAAAAATCTCGTGAACCAACTTCAACAAAGAAGCAGTTGAAACATGAAGAATTGAGAAAAACCACCTCTGGTAAGAACTACGATGATTTAACAAGAGAAACTTTCATTGATCGCATGCTTGAGCAGCCAGTGGAGCGAGGTGTTGTAAGTAGAGTTGCGAAAGACTTGAATATCAATTACCGTACGGCCTTGAGGTGGTGGTATCTTTACAATGAAACCGAGGAAGTTGCTTATAAGAAGTCAGAACAGAACGTTGGACGAGAAAGCTCCTTTACGGCGGCACATAATGCGCACATTTATGAGCTTATCGACAACGATCCACAGTTAGTATCGGATGACATTATTGATAGCTTAACCAAGAACTTTGAAGATTTCAAAATATCAAAATCTCAACTCACCAACCACTTGAGGAACACAATGTTAATAACAATCAAGAAGCCCGTTTCTGAGGCTGAAGTGAGAAATTCAGCAGAAAATTTGCAAACAAGATATAAATGGTTCATAAAATGGAGAGACTCTGATCTAGATTATACAGAAAACTGTGTTTTTATTGATGAATAAAAGTTGTTTCATTGACAAAGGAAAGAAATTCTCTTTCTTATGTTACTTTTCTTATTTCTCATGTTGACGAGTTGCTAAGATTCGGCCTGCATATCCTTTCCGGCATCTCTCTGTCAGGATGAAACAGGCCTGCTCCAGCCTGCTCTGCTGTAAGGAACGTTTTGATATTTTACTCTTTGCACCTTATATTATTGCCTTTTGGCAAAGAATCGAGAGAAGAGACTTTTAAACAGCTATACATAAGAAACGGAATGGTAAGGATAGCTACAAGAAAGGCAAGGATGTCTGATGTATACTCAAGGATATAGAGTTACAAAGTAGACTCCACTACCAGTACTAAATTAGTAATTGCATCCTAAATGCTTTCTGTATTAGTATACTCGAAACAATCTACATCCCATCGTATCTAGTTTAGCTAATAAAGAAGACTCTGTCGTCAATTCAAAATAACGTCAACTTGCTTTTTATGATGAAAGTGAAAAATGAAAAGATAACACTGATTTGCAAGCATCCGTTGAAAGACAAACAAACTGCTTGTACGATAGCCAAAAAAAAAAGAAACGAAAAGAAAAGGAACTGGGACAATAAGACATGTTTTAAACTATACAATTGACTGAGGGAAAAAGAAAAAGAAAGCACAACAATTTATTCGAGTCGGTAAGGAAGAAAGAATGAGGGACGTCGGTAGTGAGAAGGGAAGAAGGCAGAAGGTTGTCTATTGACAATGTTGTTGGCAGTCTTATCTACCAAACTTTTTAGAAGCTGCATTTGTTCCATTATGTTTGGAAACAAACAAAAGTCGGCATAGTTTCTTGGCAGGTTAAACTGCCCCACACAAGCAAATCTGTATACAGCTTCTTTATACAGATCAAGTCTGTATATGCGGCAAAAATCACCTTCCACCAGTAGGCCGCAAGCTTGGGGTTCGGCGACACCAAAGTCAACAAGGCTGTCTACTACAACTTTCAACTCATAAGCCAGTTTAGCTTGGTCATTCACGATTTGCGAAGATCTAGCTCCTTTGTTTTTGACTTCAACAACGAAGACGTCGAACTGGCGAGTGTTGGAAGCAAAGCGTAACACAAAATCAGGCTTGATTAAGCATAATGCTCTGCTTCTTTTGATGCTGGTTGTTGTTGCTGAGGTTGTTGTTGCTGAGGTTGTTGTTGCTGAGGTTGTTGCTGCTGAGGTTGTTGTTGCTGCTGAGGTTTCTGTGGCCAAAGCCGAGCAATCCAAAAAGCCATGTGTCCTAATGGTTTGATATGAGTAAAGGTTTCATGACATCTCTTTGTCTACTGTTTACATATCAAATACTTACCATGCATGGGTGCATCTTCGGTCGCAATTAAGAAAGACATCAAACAAAGCAACAAGGCTTTGAATGATCATGGTGTCTTCTGAGGCTGGACTTACTTGCCAGCTGGGGCACTTCAGCATCATAGCTCTTAGCAGCAGAGTCAGCTTCTTCGTGTTCTTCTTCTTTTCCACAATTGCCTTGGCCTCAAGGCTATTCAACAACGAATAAACATCATCGAACTCATCTTCTTCCTCAACTTCGCATCTTTCTTGCTTCTTCTTTGCCGCTTCAATTTTCTAGAATGACAGAGGCATTTTCAGTATTCCGAAGTAGCTTAAAATTATGATATAATTACCTTTACGACCTGTCGACAGTAAAGAGCCAGATCATCTTCTACATCTACAACCTCTGGCAGGTCAAGGGAAGCAATGATGGATTTAGTGACAGAAGAGGGAAATCCGTAAGGCTGCTGGCAATGCATTTGATCAAACAAAAAAATAAAATTGAGAGCCCTATTCAGTATAAAAAGTTAGATTATGGTACAAAGGTAAACAAAGGTAAACAAAGGTAAACAAAGGTAAACAAAGGTAAACAAAGGTAAACAAAAGAGTCTCTGCTTCTTAAAGATGCAAAACTAGCCAAGACGACGACTGTTCAAATTATAGACGTAAAGCCCAAGGAAAATAGTATCAATACTTTACATAAATTGAACTGCACTAATCTCTTTTTCTGCTTCAGCTGCAACAATTGCTTCGGCGCGAAATGCTCTCAAGCTCTCAGTGATGCTCACATCACCCACCTTCCACTAGATATAACAGAGATGTAGCAGCGTTAGATAAACAGAAGGAGGCAAGATGTATAGCTGGTTAAGGTATTACCTCTCCTTCGGCACTCAACAGAGTCATTGCCTTATCACCAGAACCATTGAAATAGCAAATTTTCTTTGACTGCGTCTGAAAATTAGTTCAATAAATGACTGTCTTTTACATTGCTTTCACATATCAACATACCGTTTGGTTATTCTTCAAGATCTTTGTATATTCATTTGTATTTATGTTAGTCTATCTAGTTGTGTAAGACGCTGAAATCATCTTACCAATAGCCTCCAAGCGCTCACAGCTCTTCCTTTTGACTATCACGCATTGTAAGTTATTTGATGAAACATTAAAAAAGGAGACTGTAATAACTTACCACCTTGACGCGCAGTTTCTTGGCACATATATTAAACTCTTTGAACCATGCTGCCATGCCTACTGGTGTGGTCCTTTCAAGCTCGATTATGAATTCTTGATTTTCAGCAACATACTGCTCAAATGTTGGCTTTGATTGTTGAAGTGCCTTGCTGTTTAAGAAACTGATTATACTTTGGTCTTTTGACATGATTTAAAGTGAAAGAAGGATGAATGTTAACTTAAGTCGTAGCACCCAATTTGTATGGCTGATTATTGGTACAGTCAGACCTATTAAATTTGGCGTTTCATACAAAATTAATGTCGCATTTGCCAATATTGTTTCATCTTGATAGGCACTTGTATAACAAAAATTAGGATGAAACAATATTAGCTAATGCGACATTAATTTTGTATGAAACGCCAAATTTAATAGGTCTGACTGTACCAATAATCAGCCATACAAATTGGGTGCTACGACTTAAGTTAACATTCATCCTTCTTTCACTTTAAATCATGTCAAAAGACCAAAGTATAATCAGTTTCTTAAACAGCAAGGCACTTCAACAATCAAAGCCAACATTTGAGCAGTATGTTGCTGAAAATCAAGAATTCATAATCGAGCTTGAAAGGACCACACCAGTAGGCATGGCAGCATGGTTCAAAGAGTTTAATATATGTGCCAAGAAACTGCGCGTCAAGGTGGTAAGTTATTACAGTCTCCTTTTTTAATGTTTCATCAAATAACTTACAATGCGTGATAGTCAAAAGGAAGAGCTGTGAGCGCTTGGAGGCTATTGGTAAGATGATTTCAGCGTCTTACACAACTAGATAGACTAACATAAATACAAATGAATATACAAAGATCTTGAAGAATAACCAAACGGTATGTTGATATGTGAAAGCAATGTAAAAGACAGTCATTTATTGAACTAATTTTCAGACGCAGTCAAAGAAAATTTGCTATTTCAATGGTTCTGGTGATAAGGCAATGACTCTGTTGAGTGCCGAAGGAGAGGTAATACCTTAACCAGCTATACATCTTGCCTCCTTCTGTTTATCTAACGCTGCTACATCTCTGTTATATCTAGTGGAAGGTGGGTGATGTGAGCATCACTGAGAGCTTGAGAGCATTTCGCGCCGAAGCAATTGTTGCAGCTGAAGCAGAAAAAGAGATTAGTGCAGTTCAATTTATGTAAAGTATTGATACTATTTTCCTTGGGCTTTACGTCTATAATTTGAACAGTCGTCGTCTTGGCTAGTTTTGCATCTTTAAGAAGCAGAGACTCTTTTGTTTACCTTTGTTTACCTTTGTTTACCTTTGTTTACCTTTGTTTACCTTTGTTTACCTTTGTACCATAATCTAACTTTTTATACTGAATAGGGCTCTCAATTTTATTTTTTTGTTTGATCAAATGCATTGCCAGCAGCCTTACGGATTTCCCTCTTCTGTCACTAAATCCATCATTGCTTCCCTTGACCTGCCAGAGGTTGTAGATGTAGAAGATGATCTGGCTCTTTACTGTCGACAGGTCGTAAAGGTAATTATATCATAATTTTAAGCTACTTCGGAATACTGAAAATGCCTCTGTCATTCTAGAAAATTGAAGCGGCAAAGAAGAAGCAAGAAAGATGCGAAGTTGAGGAAGAAGATGAGTTCGATGATGTTTATTCGTTGTTGAATAGCCTTGAGGCCAAGGCAATTGTGGAAAAGAAGAAGAACACGAAGAAGCTGACTCTGCTGCTAAGAGCTATGATGCTGAAGTGCCCCAGCTGGCAAGTAAGTCCAGCCTCAGAAGACACCATGATCATTCAAAGCCTTGTTGCTTTGTTTGATGTCTTTCTTAATTGCGACCGAAGATGCACCCATGCATGGTAAGTATTTGATATGTAAACAGTAGACAAAGAGATGTCATGAAACCTTTACTCATATCAAACCATTAGGACACATGGCTTTTTGGATTGCTCGGCTTTGGCCACAGAAACCTCAGCAGCAACAACAACCTCAGCAGCAACAACCTCAGCAACAACAACCTCAGCAACAACAACCTCAGCAACAACAACCAGCATCAAAAGAAGCAGAGCATTATGCTTAATCAAGCCTGATTTTGTGTTACGCTTTGCTTCCAACACTCGCCAGTTCGACGTCTTCGTTGTTGAAGTCAAAAACAAAGGAGCTAGATCTTCGCAAATCGTGAATGACCAAGCTAAACTGGCTTATGAGTTGAAAGTTGTAGTAGACAGCCTTGTTGACTTTGGTGTCGCCGAACCCCAAGCTTGCGGCCTACTGGTGGAAGGTGATTTTTGCCGCATATACAGACTTGATCTGTATAAAGAAGCTGTATACAGATTTGCTTGTGTGGGGCAGTTTAACCTGCCAAGAAACTATGCCGACTTTTGTTTGTTTCCAAACATAATGGAACAAATGCAGCTTCTAAAAAGTTTGGTAGATAAGACTGCCAACAACATTGTCAATAGACAACCTTCTGCCTTCTTCCCTTCTCACTACCGACGTCCCTCATTCTTTCTTCCTTACCGACTCGAATAAATTGTTGTGCTTTCTTTTTCTTTTTCCCTCAGTCAATTGTATAGTTTAAAACATGTCTTATTGTCCCAGTTCCTTTTCTTTTCGTTTCTTTTTTTTTTGGCTATCGTACAAGCAGTTTGTTTGTCTTTCAACGGATGCTTGCAAATCAGTGTTATCTTTTCATTTTTCACTTTCATCATAAAAAGCAAGTTGACGTTATTTTGAATTGACGACAGAGTCTTCTTTATTAGCTAAACTAGATACGATGGGATGTAGATTGTTTCGAGTATACTAATACAGAAAGCATTTAGGATGCAATTACTAATTTAGTACTGGTAGTGGAGTCTACTTTGTAACTCTATATCCTTGAGTATACATCAGACATCCTTGCCTTTCTTGTAGCTATCCTTACCATTCCGTTTCTTATGTATAGCTGTTTAAAAGTCTCTTCTCTCGATTCTTTGCCAAAAGGCAATAATATAAGGTGCAAAGAGTAAAATATCAAAACGTTCCTTACAGCAGAGCAGGCTGGAGCAGGCCTGTTTCATCCTGACAGAGAGATGCCGGAAAGGATATGCAGGCCGAATCTTAGCAACTCGTCAACATGAGAAATAAGAAAAGTAACATAAGAAAGAGAATTTCTTTTCTTTGTCAAAGAAACATAAATTTTATTCACAAACACATAGTCTATAAATTATCCCTTGTATTGAATCTACTTAAATGTTCCCGCCGGGATCTGAATTATAGGCATAAATCCTCAGTGGCTTTGGTGGCTTACTGATTTCTTTACTTGTGATTTTACTTTTGTTCCTGAAGAAGTTTTTTGTTTTATTTATAAGTTTTTCTAATGCAACTGTCTTTCAGGATTTCTATAGAGGTTGGGGTTTCTTGCCACAACCCCGTCTAGTTTTTCTAAGATATGCTCTAGGTGTCTCGCAATATCTTCTGCAGCTTCTGTTTCAAAGGATGCAGCTCTTGATGCCTTCACTGTGGTTTGAATTTTCGAGAAAAATTCTAGATTTTCTAGAAAAATTCTAGATCTCAGCTATAAAAATTCAAGAAATATTTCCTCTTTTTTTTTTTAAGTACATTTCAGCTTGAGCTTGAATGTTTTTTTTTTTGTTAAGGAAAAAAAATAAAGAAAGATGTACAAGTGAAATACAAGCTACGATTGATAACAGATCGTTTATTAGTTTTGATTCACTTGGTCATTCCCAATTGGAAATTTAAGCCTATCATTATGATAGTTTTGGCATGTATATAAAACGAATACCCCCCTCCGTATGCTCTTTTTTTTTCTCTTTGTCTTTATCCAAGCATTTAATTCTATTAAAAACGCCAAAATCAAACGACAGTATTCAGCTAAAATACTGAGAAGTTAGATGATATGTCAAATGAAACAAGCAGTGTTATAACAACTGGCTTGTCAAGTCATTGAATTATACTGGGTATCAGAGTAGATTTCAAACCCCTTGTGGACCCATCATATATGAGGCATTATCACAAATTATATTACTTTGATTAACCGTAAAGCTCAAAAGATATAGGAAAGATAGAAATACCAACGATGATGACAAGAAGAAGAGTGATTCAGAAGAAAAAAGAATATGAAAGTGAGAATAATGAAGCTGCAGTCAGCCAACCTCAAAAGAGAAAGTCAAAGGTAAGCATTTGACAATTTGATATCAAATTGCATCACTGACAGCTGTATTTGCTTTTATTAGAAAGTGTCTGGCGAGACTTCCAGAAGCCATAAAAAATTAACCCAAATAATTGTCTTTAATGAGCTATTCATTAACCTGTTTTGCTTATTAGGCAAAAAAATGACATGACTTTCCATTATTTTGCTATTACAAATAAAATCCTGATTGCTACCATATCATAGCTTTTGAATCTTCATCTTTTAAAGTGTATATTCTTAAATGAAACTACCAATAAGGATTAATTAACTGTCATTACCAATGTTGACGAAACGAAGGCAGAAAATGTGATACATGCTCTCTGAGCCACGCTTTATTTTCCTTATATAAACAATAATAGTAATAAATCCCTTTTTCCCTCATATCTTCTAAGCTAGCAATAAATTTTCAATTTTTTTTTTTTTTTTTTTGAGGGATGGGAAATGATAAGAAATATATATGATATATGATAATAAGAAATCAAATGGTCAACCGAAAAATCGGTACCAGGGTCGGGCATGTATCACATTTTCTGCCTTCGTTTCGTCAACATTGGTATTTGTTGTCGTACCTAAACTAATTCCAGTTGACTCCACTTCGGCATCCAATGTGATACGCTTTTCCGGACTAGAAAAAATTGAATTGGTAATTGCAGTACTAGATGATGTCTGCGACGATGGTTTGTAGTAAAAATTTTCAAAAGTGTTTGAGTTTAAGCTCCAATTAGCATGCTTTTTGACCTCTTGAATTGAGTGACCCAACTCGATTGCCTTCGTGCTCGAAGCTGCCCTGACTGAATGTGCTTGATAATCTTTAGTATTGATACCTGCCTTTCCCAAGGCTTCCTTCACCCAGTTTGCCACTGTGGTAGGGCGGACAGACATAGGGAGTTTTTCAGGTGAGTCGATATAGGCTAAGAACAAGGTATGGTCGTCAGGCATACCTTCTCTAAGGTGAGCTGTCTTTGTAACGAATGAATAGGTGGTCCTGACTGGGCAGAGGTCGTCATCTTCAATCGTACCTAATGTCACGGATTTGACTTGGCTTTCTTTAGGCGTTCGCGCATGGATCCGAATGCTTGAAGCTGATCCATCTCTTTTCAACACAATGTCCCTGTATTGGAGTCGCCCAATATCAGACCTTGGACGCCACATGGTTGAGATGCATAGTAGGAGAACAGTCTTCAATTGTAGTTGGTCTAATGTGAGAGTGCTGGTGGGTGACAAGTGCTGCTTGATATAACTGACCAGGATACTTATATCCCAGGTTGTAGATTGTTGCTCTGTAGGAATTTTGACTTCAGAATTTCGTTTTGCGGCAAAGAAATCTTTAATTAATGATTGTTCTGCAATAGGTGGTTTGTCGCTATGGATAACTGAAAAAACTGAGGCGATGGAAGAACGCAGTGTATTTAAATGGGTACTACTGAAGGCTTTGTTATCTCGCAGGAATTGAAGGATTGTCTTTACATCATAATTCAACGGGTCACATGGCGGATGTTGTTGTTTGCACCACAAATTCCAGTGTCGCCATCCATTGTCATATGCCTTGTGTGTTGACTGTCTTGTTTTTTGAGTTAAATATTGAATGGTGTCCTCTGCTATACCATCTTGTGCCCGATAGTGGTTGATAATCTCCAAGCGGCTAGACACCATCTCCGATTGATCTTCCAAACCAGTGGACGCTGAATGTGTCTCATGCGCAGAATCATGGGGAACCAGAACTGACTGGGCCACCATGGAGTGATCAGAACTGCTTGTTTCAATCTCTGTTCTTGTATTTTCTTCAACACCTGCGGAATCAACTTCCAAGGAGGGTACAGATATATCCCCTTCTTCAACCATGTCTGTTGCATGGCATCTATTGCGGATGCTGCTGGATCCGGAGATAGGGACCAGTACATGGGCAGTTGGTGGTTGTGGCGAGCTGCAAATGCGTCGATTTTCAGTGGCCCCCATTGGTGTTGTATGTGCTGGAACATTTTCCTGGGAATTGTCGATTCGTACAACGGTAGTGGTTGTCTGCTCAATCTGTCTGCTTGGGTGTTCAAAATCCCTGGAATATGTTGATATATTACTTCGATGTTGTGGGTGGTGCATAGGTCCTGTATCTGTATGGCCAATTCCTGCAATAATATCGACGTCGTGCCTCCCGATTTTGTTGTATATTTTAGAGCTGTTTTGTTGTCCGAATATATCTTGATAGTTGAGTCTTCGCATCTTTTGGCGTGGTGCTGGATCGCCAATAGTATCGTCTTCAGTTCTCGCACGTTTATGGACTGTTTTTGTTCCTCTTGGCTCCAAAATCCTGAAGCTGTTATCAGATTCGAGCTGACTCCCCATCCACTGTTTGAAGCATCTACGTGAATGATTGTGCTCGGGTTGGCTGTCGGAATCTTCTGGATTGGTAACCCATTCTTCTGTGTTATAAACGTCTCCCACCAACGTAATTCTTGAATGCTGGTATTTGACAAGTTGCAAATTGCTTCCCAATTCTGATGGGTCATATGCAGCGTCTTGGAGAGATCTCTCTGCAAGTACCTGATGTGTAGGAGAGCTTCTCCCACTGCTGGTATCATGGCGGTCATTTTTCCCAATAGACCTGCTATCCATCTGCAAGACCTCTTTGGAGAACTGAACACCTGTCTGATTCTCTTCAACAGATTTGTAATCTTCAACATGGGTACTGAAATGATCATGTTCTTGCTGTTGAATAGGAATCCCAGAAATTCCTGTGTCTTTGATGGTAGGAGAATGCTCTTTTTGTAATTGATGATAAACCCCAATTTCTCTAAATGATGTCTCACCTTCGTTGTCAAAAGATCCATTTCTTGTTTTGTCTTGGCTAGCAGACAAATGTCGTCCAGGTAGTATATGATCCGAATACCCTCTTTCCTCAGCGGTTCTATGGCGTATTTCATTACCTTCGAGAAAACTCTTGGTGCTACGCTCAACCCAAAGGCTAGGGACCTGTACCTGTATACCACTCCTTCGTTTTCGAAGCTGAGAAAATCTTTGGAGTCTTCGTGTATGGGAACCACGACATACGCATCTTTTAAATCGATTTTGCATATGTAATCGTCCTTTTCGATCAGTTCTCTTAGCGCGGGAACTCCTTCCATCTTGAAGTGCTCTACCTGGATAAAAGAGTTCAGTTGTTGGCAATCTAGAATAGGTCGTCTCTTCGTCTGTTCCTGTAGTGTAAAGAATTTCGAAAGGAACCTTCGGTCTTGTGTTGGAGACCTCTCTATCATACCTCCCGCGAGGAATTTCTGAACTGCTTCGTTGACATGAAATTGCTCCTCTGCTGTTTGTTGTTTCATACGATTCTTCCACGGAATTGGCTGCTTTGAGAATTGGATTTTGTAGCCCTGCTGAATCACTGATAAGGGCCATGGGTGATTCGTTATGGTTTTCCAGTAATTCATAAATTGGCGAAGTCGACCTCCTGGAAGAATTCCGTCTGAAGGAATAGTGTAGTTGGATGTTGGAGTTATCACATGCTGGAGCGGGGGAGTGGATTGTAGTGATGGTGGTAAACGAGGTACTTGTGGAACCTGTAATATTTTTGGCGTTACTGGTGACTGGAGGTGTGGTCTGGTGATGTTGAATTTTGAGAGTTGTGGGACAAGCTGTTGTTGTGGAAGGATGGGGCCCCACGTCCCCGTCCTCCAAAGTAGTTTTTTGCTCCACCTCGTCCAGAGTAACCACGTCCTCCTCTGTTGTTATTCCAATAAGACTGAGTTGAATATCCTCCTCGACCCCTTCCATTGGAAGGTTGGGAGGTTGCTGCTCGAAGCACTCGTTGTTGGTAGTTCGCTTCGTTGTACATGGTAATAAATTCTTCACTAAAGGCTTCTCTTTTATTACCTGACTCTTTTGTTTCCAAATGCTTGAGACTTGGGGGTAGTTTGAGTGCTCTAATCGCATAGTCTTTTGCATCTTCATCATGTTGTTTCCCTTGAATCCATGCATGAGTTGCCAGTCGTTTGGCGCTGTCAATTGCCTCTTCCAAAAGTTGATAGGCTTCGTCGGCTGAGATTTCTCCTGCTTGGATAGTGCAGAGTTGCTCATAAATTTCAGTGGCTGCTCGTCCATGCAGTCTACTAATTTCTGCTCCTTTGTAGTGAGCGTTAACGACCTGAGTCGTGTCAACAGTGTATTGTTTAAGTTTTGGGATGAAGGACCGGTTGATTTCTTCGGCCACAGTCCATTCCTCATGGTGATATTTTGTGATTTCTCGTTTGTAGCGTTTGAAATTATCTTGATGTTGTTGCTTCGTAAATTGTTCCAAAGTGGACGTGATCCCCAATGGTAGCTCTCGTTCTTCTCTGGATTTTTGAGCATCAGCTTGCTCCGCCGTTTTGACTCGTCGAAGTAATTCAATGACCTCTTCCTCGGTATATGTTCTTCGTTCATTATTAGTAGTTGTATCAGTCATAGGATTTCCACGATGCGCGGCTTAGAAAGATATGAGGGAAAAAGGGATTTATTACTATTATTGTTTATATAAGGAAAATAAAGCGTGGCTCAGAGAGCATGTATCACATTGGATGCCGAAGTGGAGTCAACTGGAATTAGTTTAGGTACGACAACAAATCATAAAATCCAAGAAATCCAAGTTTCTACTGCAAAAAAATTCAAGAAATTTCCAGTAAAAATTCTAGAAAGTCTAGATGCGTTGCAGACACCTAGGAAATTTTTCCTAGATTTGATCTAGAGTTTTTATAGGGAATTTCTAGAATTTTTAAATCACAGTGCTTGTGCACTTTTCTTTTCTGGTGGTTCAGTGTCGACATCAAAGACTTGACACGTTCCCAAGCTACACTCCTTTATTCGCCTCCTTCTTCAACTTCTTCGTCACTTCCACCAACAAAGTCAACATCAACTTCATCAAACGCAAAGAGGTTCTCCGATTGAATGTTGACAGTGCTGGCTTCAGCTTCATCTTCATCTACAACATCTATCTCTTCATCGCTATCACCAATGACATCTATTTCTTCATCTTAAAAAAAGCTCAACGTTAGTCTTTTCTCATGAGCAGTCTTATTTTTATTCTTGAAAGTAATACCTTCTTCGTCAATTTGAGTTGCTTCCTGAGTTCTGAAAGCAACCAGTTGGTCATTTCTGACACGATCATAGAACAAAGGAACTGAGGTGTATCTCTTTAAGAGATACATGTGCTTACAAGGCAAACTTCTCTTCCTGAAATCAGGACACGTACATTTGCTAATGAAGCCATCTTCAACACTAACAGAGTACTTAACAGACGGGGAAGTTAAGGAGCCTACAAACCAATTCCCATTGACAACAGCAACATCACTGCTATTGGTGCCCAATGGGTTTTCAATGAGAGAAGGCAATTGGTTTGCAGGAACCTCTCTCGCAAAGAATGAACGTTTAGCTTATTCGTTTTGCTCCGGCCTCATTCTGCCATTGTTGAACATGATACGTTCTCGTTCCTCTGCGAAGTGAAATTCGACATCATTAACCAAGACGAAAGTCAAATGATCTAGTAGATTAATTCTGCGTCGACTAAAATATACGGTCTTAAGCTGGTTATGCCACGACTCGATATAATTGTTAGTGAGCATGCTCCTATGTGTCTCCGGCATGTACGATTGACTCCATCGACCCTTCAGCTCCTCAGTTTGAGTCCAGCGTCTACGAAAGTAAGCCAGAAAGCCAGCCTGGTTCTCTCGTTCCAACTTCGACTCGAATTGAGCAAGAAGCTCGTTGAATTCAGCAACTTCGCTTGTAAGAAGCAGCTGACCAGCAATTGCTCCAGTTGTTTCTTGTACTGGCCTACCTGTTCTTGGGTGTGAGCACCAGTAAGAGTGACCTTTTGGTCCATGGCCTTTCTCCAAGCCTTCAACACATGGAACCCGCAGTAATGGACATAGATGCCATTCAATGCACTGCGGATGGCATTAAGCTCGGCCACGCAACAATCAATGGTGATTGCCTCAGGATTGAAGCTACCTTGTTGCTTCAAGAAGGTAAGCCATTGGTTTACTGGGCCAACGGTTTGATCGTTGGTTACCATATAAGCAACAGGATATCCCTTGTGGGTTTGAGAGCCCCGAGCAACAAGACTGTAAAGCACCTCAGTACTTCTAGGAGAGATGCCATGTGTTGCATCAAGACAGAAAGACTTATTGAGAGACATCTCTCGTACTTGAACAGGGGATTGGAACCCACGGGCAAAGAGCTTGTCATTCTGACTGTACAATTGCAAATTGCCGTTGAAGACAACATAGTTCTTCATTGGCAATTGACGATCAAGCCAGGCGTCAAAAGAAATCAAGTCATTTTTGTCAAGACGATAAAGAGTCTCTTTAATCTACTCAAGGAAAATTATTGCTCAACTCAAATGTTCAAAAAGTAACTCATTATTTCGCACCTTCTTGATGCGATAGTAAACATCTTCATAAATGGGCTTTCTTCTGCCACATTCCCACTGCTCAATCTGGCGAAGAACTGCAGTTCTAATGTCTCTGCAGTTTGAGCCATTTCTCAAGTTTCTTTCAATGACCGTTACGGTCTCCCTGGTCAGAGGAAGAGTTCTGATGTCGCTGTTGCTGCCAGGGACATGATTGGCATGGCCCATCGACATCTTGATTTCAACAACGGCAGGGTTATGAACATACTGAAGGATGCTCAAAGTTCCTTTGCATCCAATTTTTTTTGAGTCTTTTTGACTGATACGCACAGTTCTGGCAGGGGTATGTTGACCTCTACGGTGACATTCACGGGATTCACCCATGATCAAGTTTTCAGCACTTCTGCTACGCTTCTTGATCCACTTGGTTGCTGATGCGGTTGAAGCATTCTTTCCACTCGTTTGCTACTACACATACAGTCTCGTTCAAAGGGAGACTTAAAACTCCTGGTACTTCAGTACTGATAAGAGCGGTCTCAATGTTGGTTAAGTTGTATACGATTCTGGTAGAAGAGGTTGACATGTTTGATGTTTAAGAAACTTTTAGAAAATAAAACAAAAAACTTCTTCAGGAACAAAAGTAAAATCACAAGTAAAGAAATCAGTAAGCCACCAAAGCCACTGAGGATTTATGCCTATAATTCAGATCCCGGCGGGAACATTTAAGTAGATTCAATACAAGGGATAATTTATAGACTATGTGTTTGTGAATAAAATTTATGTTTCTTTGACAAAGAAAAGAAATTCTCTTTCTTATGTTACTTTTCTTATTTCTCATGTTGACGAGTTGCTAAGATTCGGCCTGCATATCCTTTCCGGCATCTCTCTGTCAGGATGAAACAGGCCTGCTCCAGCCTGCTCTGCTGTTAGGAGAAACTTTAAGATCCTGCTTGTACTCTCTTAGCATCTTTCCGTCAGGATGAAAAAGGCCTGCTCCGACCTGCTCTGCTATGAGGGACAGCATGGCACCTTTATACATCTGTCTTATTTTTTTTTCGGATGCACGAGAGCTTCATAGAAGTCTCTTTCGCAATCCCTTCAGCATCTCTCTGTCAGGATGAAACAGGCCTGCTCCAGCCTGCTCTGCTGTAAGGAACGTTTTGATATTTTACTCTTTGCACCTTATATTATTGCCTTTTGGCAAAGAATCGAGAGAAGAGACTTTTAAACAGCTATACATAAGAAACGGAATGGTAAGGATAGCTACAAGAAAGGCAAGGATGTCTGATGTATACTCAAGGATATAGAGTTACAAAGTAGACTCCACTACCAGTACTAAATTAGTAATTGCATCCTAAATGCTTTCTGTATTAGTATACTCGAAACAATCTACATCCCATCGTATCTAGTTTAGCTAATAAAGAAGACTCTGTCGTCAATTCAAAATAACGTCAACTTGCTTTTTATGATGAAAGTGAAAAATGAAAAGATAACACTGATTTGCAAGCATCCGTTGAAAGACAAACAAACTGCTTGTACGATAGCCAAAAAAAAAAGAAACGAAAAGAAAAGGAACTGGGACAATAAGACATGTTTTAAACTATACAATTGACTGAGGGAAAAAGAAAAAGAAAGCACAACAATTTATTCGAGTCGGTAAGGAAGAAAGAATGAGGGACGTCGGTAGTGAGAAGGGAAGAAGGCAGAAGGTTGTCTATTGACAATGTTGTTGGCAGTCTTATCTACCAAACTTTTTAGAAGCTGCATTTGTTCCATTATGTTTGGAAACAAACAAAAGTCGGCATAGTTTCTTGGCAGGTTAAACTGCCCCACACAAGCAAATCTGTATACAGCTTCTTTATACAGATCAAGTCTGTATATGCGGCAAAAATCACCTTCCACCAGTAGGCCGCAAGCTTGGGGTTCGGCGACACCAAAGTCAACAAGGCTGTCTACTACAACTTTCAACTCATAAGCCAGTTTAGCTTGGTCATTCACGATTTGCGAAGATCTAGCTCCTTTGTTTTTGACTTCAACAACGAAGACGTCGAACTGGCGAGTGTTGGAAGCAAAGCGTAACACAAAATCAGGCTTGATTAAGCATAATGCTCTGCTTCTTTTGATGCTGGTTGTTGTTGCTGAGGTTGTTGTTGCTGAGGTTGTTGTTGCTGAGGTTGTTGCTGCTGAGGTTGTTGTTGCTGCTGAGGTTTCTGTGGCCAAAGCCGAGCAATCCAAAAAGCCATGTGTCCTAATGGTTTGATATGAGTAAAGGTTTCATGACATCTCTTTGTCTACTGTTTACATATCAAATACTTACCATGCATGGGTGCATCTTCGGTCGCAATTAAGAAAGACATCAAACAAAGCAACAAGGCTTTGAATGATCATGGTGTCTTCTGAGGCTGGACTTACTTGCCAGCTGGGGCACTTCAGCATCATAGCTCTTAGCAGCAGAGTCAGCTTCTTCGTGTTCTTCTTCTTTTCCACAATTGCCTTGGCCTCAAGGCTATTCAACAACGAATAAACATCATCGAACTCATCTTCTTCCTCAACTTCGCATCTTTCTTGCTTCTTCTTTGCCGCTTCAATTTTCTAGAATGACAGAGGCATTTTCAGTATTCCGAAGTAGCTTAAAATTATGATATAATTACCTTTACGACCTGTCGACAGTAAAGAGCCAGATCATCTTCTACATCTACAACCTCTGGCAGGTCAAGGGAAGCAATGATGGATTTAGTGACAGAAGAGGGAAATCCGTAAGGCTGCTGGCAATGCATTTGATCAAACAAAAAAATAAAATTGAGAGCCCTATTCAGTATAAAAAGTTAGATTATGGTACAAAGGTAAACAAAGGTAAACAAAGGTAAACAAAGGTAAACAAAGGTAAACAAAGGTAAACAAAGGTAAACAAAAGAGTCTCTGCTTCTTAAAGATGCAAAACTAGCCAAGACGACGACTGTTCAAATTATAGACGTAAAGCCCAAGGAAAATAGTATCAATACTTTACATAAATTGAACTGCACTAATCTCTTTTTCTGCTTCAGCTGCAACAATTGCTTCGGCGCGAAATGCTCTCAAGCTCTCAGTGATGCTCACATCACCCACCTTCCACTAGATATAACAGAGATGTAGCAGCGTTAGATAAACAGAAGGAGGCAAGATGTATAGCTGGTTAAGGTATTACCTCTCCTTCGGCACTCAACAGAGTCATTGCCTTATCACCAGAACCATTGAAATAGCAAATTTTCTTTGACTGCGTCTGAAAATTAGTTCAATAAATGACTGTCTTTTACATTGCTTTCACATATCAACATACCGTTTGGTTATTCTTCAAGATCTTTGTATATTCATTTGTATTTATGTTAGTCTATCTAGTTGTGTAAGACGCTGAAATCATCTTACCAATAGCCTCCAAGCGCTCACAGCTCTTCCTTTTGACTATCACGCATTGTAAGTTATTTGATGAAACATTAAAAAAGGAGACTGTAATAACTTACCACCTTGACGCGCAGTTTCTTGGCACATATATTAAACTCTTTGAACCATGCTGCCATGCCTACTGGTGTGGTCCTTTCAAGCTCGATTATGAATTCTTGATTTTCAGCAACATACTGCTCAAATGTTGGCTTTGATTGTTGAAGTGCCTTGCTGTTTAAGAAACTGATTATACTTTGGTCTTTTGACATGATTTAAAGTGAAAGAAGGATGAATGTTAACTTAAGTCGTAGCACCCAATTTGTATGGCTGATTATTGGTACAGTCAGACCTATTAAATTTGGCGTTTCATACAAAATTAATGTCGCATTTGCCAATATTGTTTCATCTTGATAGGCACTTGTATAACAAAAATTAGGATGAAACAATATTAGCTAATGCGACATTAATTTTGTATGAAACGCCAAATTTAATAGGTCTGACTGTACCAATAATCAGCCATACAAATTGGGTGCTACGACTTAAGTTAACATTCATCCTTCTTTCACTTTAAATCATGTCAAAAGACCAAAGTATAATCAGTTTCTTAAACAGCAAGGCACTTCAACAATCAAAGCCAACATTTGAGCAGTATGTTGCTGAAAATCAAGAATTCATAATCGAGCTTGAAAGGACCACACCAGTAGGCATGGCAGCATGGTTCAAAGAGTTTAATATATGTGCCAAGAAACTGCGCGTCAAGGTGGTAAGTTATTACAGTCTCCTTTTTTAATGTTTCATCAAATAACTTACAATGCGTGATAGTCAAAAGGAAGAGCTGTGAGCGCTTGGAGGCTATTGGTAAGATGATTTCAGCGTCTTACACAACTAGATAGACTAACATAAATACAAATGAATATACAAAGATCTTGAAGAATAACCAAACGGTATGTTGATATGTGAAAGCAATGTAAAAGACAGTCATTTATTGAACTAATTTTCAGACGCAGTCAAAGAAAATTTGCTATTTCAATGGTTCTGGTGATAAGGCAATGACTCTGTTGAGTGCCGAAGGAGAGGTAATACCTTAACCAGCTATACATCTTGCCTCCTTCTGTTTATCTAACGCTGCTACATCTCTGTTATATCTAGTGGAAGGTGGGTGATGTGAGCATCACTGAGAGCTTGAGAGCATTTCGCGCCGAAGCAATTGTTGCAGCTGAAGCAGAAAAAGAGATTAGTGCAGTTCAATTTATGTAAAGTATTGATACTATTTTCCTTGGGCTTTACGTCTATAATTTGAACAGTCGTCGTCTTGGCTAGTTTTGCATCTTTAAGAAGCAGAGACTCTTTTGTTTACCTTTGTTTACCTTTGTTTACCTTTGTTTACCTTTGTTTACCTTTGTTTACCTTTGTTTACCTTTGTACCATAATCTAACTTTTTATACTGAATAGGGCTCTCAATTTTATTTTTTTGTTTGATCAAATGCATTGCCAGCAGCCTTACGGATTTCCCTCTTCTGTCACTAAATCCATCATTGCTTCCCTTGACCTGCCAGAGGTTGTAGATGTAGAAGATGATCTGGCTCTTTACTGTCGACAGGTCGTAAAGGTAATTATATCATAATTTTAAGCTACTTCGGAATACTGAAAATGCCTCTGTCATTCTAGAAAATTGAAGCGGCAAAGAAGAAGCAAGAAAGATGCGAAGTTGAGGAAGAAGATGAGTTCGATGATGTTTATTCGTTGTTGAATAGCCTTGAGGCCAAGGCAATTGTGGAAAAGAAGAAGAACACGAAGAAGCTGACTCTGCTGCTAAGAGCTATGATGCTGAAGTGCCCCAGCTGGCAAGTAAGTCCAGCCTCAGAAGACACCATGATCATTCAAAGCCTTGTTGCTTTGTTTGATGTCTTTCTTAATTGCGACCGAAGATGCACCCATGCATGGTAAGTATTTGATATGTAAACAGTAGACAAAGAGATGTCATGAAACCTTTACTCATATCAAACCATTAGGACACATGGCTTTTTGGATTGCTCGGCTTTGGCCACAGAAACCTCAGCAGCAACAACAACCTCAGCAGCAACAACCTCAGCAACAACAACCTCAGCAACAACAACCTCAGCAACAACAACCAGCATCAAAAGAAGCAGAGCATTATGCTTAATCAAGCCTGATTTTGTGTTACGCTTTGCTTCCAACACTCGCCAGTTCGACGTCTTCGTTGTTGAAGTCAAAAACAAAGGAGCTAGATCTTCGCAAATCGTGAATGACCAAGCTAAACTGGCTTATGAGTTGAAAGTTGTAGTAGACAGCCTTGTTGACTTTGGTGTCGCCGAACCCCAAGCTTGCGGCCTACTGGTGGAAGGTGATTTTTGCCGCATATACAGACTTGATCTGTATAAAGAAGCTGTATACAGATTTGCTTGTGTGGGGCAGTTTAACCTGCCAAGAAACTATGCCGACTTTTGTTTGTTTCCAAACATAATGGAACAAATGCAGCTTCTAAAAAGTTTGGTAGATAAGACTGCCAACAACATTGTCAATAGACAACCTTCTGCCTTCTTCCCTTCTCACTACCGACGTCCCTCATTCTCTCTTCCTTACCGACTCGAATAAATTGTTGTGCTTTCTTTTTCTTTTTCCCTCAGTCAATTGTATAGTTTAAAACATGTCTTATTGTCCCAGTTCCTTTTCTTTTCGTTTCTTTTTTTTTTGGCTATCGTACAAGCAGTTTGTTTGTCTTTCAACGGATGCTTGCAAATCAGTGTTATCTTTTCATTTTTCACTTTCATCATAAAAAGCAAGTTGACGTTATTTTGAATTGACGACAGAGTCTTCTTTATTAGCTAAACTAGATACGATGGGATGTAGATTGTTTCGAGTATACTAATACAGAAAGCATTTAGGATGCAATTACTAATTTAGTACTGGTAGTGGAGTCTACTTTGTAACTCTATATCCTTGAGTATACATCAGACATCCTTGCCTTTCTTGTAGCTATCCTTACCATTCCGTTTCTTATGTATAGCTGTTTAAAAGTCTCTTCTCTCGATTCTTTGCCAAAAGGCAATAATATAAGGTGCAAAGAGTAAAATATCAAAACGTTCCTTACAGCAGAGCAGGCTGGAGCAGGCCTGTTTCATCCTGACAGAGAGATGCTGAAGGGATTGCGAAAGAGACTTCTATGAAGCTCTCGTGCATCCGAAAAAAAAATAAGACAGATGTATAAAGGTGCCATGCTGTCCCTCATAGCAGAGCAGGTCGGAGCAGGCCTTTTTCATCCTGACGGAAAGATGCTAAGAGAGTACAAGCAGGATCTTAAAGTTTCTCCTAACAGCAGAGCAGGCTGGAGCAGGCCTGTTTCATCCTGACAGAGAGATGCCGGAAAGGATATGCAGGCCGAATCTTAGCAACTCGTCAACATGAGAAATAAGAAAAGTAACATAAGAAAGAGAATTTCTTTCCTTTGTCAAAGAATTGTAGAACAAAATATTTCTGCTCCTCATCAGCAGTTTGTTGGTCACTATAAGACTCGCTTTACTTGATACAGTACTAACGTGTGTTCTGGCGTATATTTCCTTAGATCCAGAGTCCAGCGTCTTGATGTCACTTCTTAATCTTTTAGTGTCTTGTCCAAGCAAGTTTGTGCTTAGAAAAATAACATCTTTTGAATTGTTATGCTTGCTCTAGCCTAACACATCATACGTTGCTTCAACAGCACCAGCATTTCTCGTAGCATAATGCTCCTTTTTAGAAACATATGATGTTCACTTATAATATCCTTGGTTTTGTAGTTGGATATCCTTGAGTACAACCTTAGCCTCATAGTCATCTTTTGCGAGATAATTGGCTAAGTATCTGACAGCTTGAGGTCCACCATTGTACTGGATGTCTATGCTTGTTCTGAAGATGGCCAAGAGGTAGGGGTTGTAATTGTTTACTTGGCATTACCAACATCTTTCTTGTAAACACAGCAGGAGTCAGAATTCAAAGATGTGGCAGGGATAACAGGCTTTGGGTAACCAAATCTATATTTCTTGGTAGGATCACCACGCTTACAATAGCTAGTAAAATAGTTAATGATAGCTTTTTCTAAAAGCATTTAATTGAACTTACTTGATGTTGTATCTATGGATTTGCAAGTTGTTTATATTGTATCCTGTGTTGTTGTTATAACCAAGACTATCTGTAAGTACTTTTTGAGACTTTTGTGTAGCTTTATTAGACTTCGAGAGTAGAGGAAGGTTTATTCTCAATGTTTGCTTGGATGTACTTGTGGCACTTTCAACGATCCTTGTTGACTCCGACTTGAATTGCAATGTGCGTAACAAGCTTCCAGAGCCGCGCTTTATTTTTCTTTTATAGATAGGTGTCAAGATGTCATTGATGCCAAAGGCGGCTCTACCGAATGCTAAATAAAAAGAACTTTATTTGTAAAATCTAAATGTAGACGTGTTAAGAATTCTTTGGCAAAAGTTTGATGAGCTTGGATGTAGATATGCATGATGAGGATTACTATGAATTCACATACCTTATATGCGGAGTTTACTGTGCCACTATGTGTTCTAATAGTATGCCAAACCTTTTCAAAGCAATAAAGAAGTACTGTTTGCTTAAATATTAAGTATACAGAACTTGATCATCTGGACATCTTTCATCTTTATAGCTTCATTCACTGCTGAACCTCTGCTAAAACCATATAAGATACCAGTATTGACCGTCTCAGTGGTCTATTCATATGCTTAAGCAGAGACAAAGAAGGCCCAATGGTCCAATTCACTATAGGCCAAGACCGGACTAAGCTAAAATTAGCTCATCAAGTTTGTTAGTAGTCAAGGTAGCTTCGACTTCTTCGCTTGGAAATGTATCCTTGAGCCTCCCCTTTTTTTCTACGTTCAAGTTGACTGTCAGAGGAGCAGCGTCTTACTTATATACCTGGTAATCAGATAACAAGCAATAGCAATAAACTTAGTGCTCTACAGCTTGAATACATAGCTATATATTTTTGGTTCTATTTTCAAAATGACCTTCTTAACCCTCATTATATGACTTTAAACAGCTATAAAATTCAAGTTTTACATTTCTTTATTTTTTTCTCTCTCTAGTAATCCAATCTATAAAGACAGAAATCATTGCTTTTTTTTTACACAAGCTTAATGATCAATGGTGACAAGATCATAACCAAAATCTATAATCATTATACGTTTATCTTGACCGGCACTTTTTTAAAAAGAAAAAAAAGAGAGTGAATTTAAAACATTAAATTTCATTGATTTCTATCTTACCTGATAATCTTTGTTCTGTTAAGCAGTGTATTAAATATCCAACTTGAATGACCACTCTGAAAGCTTAAGGCACACTTGTTTTCTTTCATGTCCCATACTTTTAATGTCTTGTCATAACTACCGCTCACCACCATATTCTATAAATGTGCTGAGTTTAAATTTCTTCTTTTTTTCTTCTTGTCTACTTACCTCAAAACTATCAATGGTTCGAATTAGATCTGTGTGACCAGAGAGAGTGGCCGTGTTCTTGCCAGATTGAGCATCCCATACTTTCAACTTATTATCTTGTCCACCACTATAGATCAAAGTTCCATCAAACCGTACACAAGCTAATCCTCTTGTATGCCCAATAAAGGTACGCAAACAATGTCCTGTTTCAATATCCCATAATCTCAGTGTAGTGTCACCTGAAGCAGAAACGACAAAGGAACCATGAGACCCCAAGGCATTCACAGGTCCACCGTGACCTACTAGCCGTTTGAGTTCATGCCCTTCTTGACTCCAAACACGAATACTCGAGTCACGTGAAGAACTGACGATGCATTCGTTCACAATACAGACATCCAAGACACCTCCTGTATGGCCTGTCAGTCGTGTCTGAGGTTCAAATTGAGGTAGAGACCAAATTAGACAGGTGGCATCCGATGAACCTGAGACCATAAACCGAGCATCTTCTGAGATACGTAGACAGAGTACACTTCCTTCATGATGTGTCTTGGTCAACACAAGTGATCGAGTGCCAACCAAGTCCCAGACCTTGATAGAACGATCTCGGCTGCCACTGACGATACGATCAGGTCCCAACCAGACTAGACAATACACACTATCTTCATGGCCAGTCAAATAGCGTGTACGTACATGGCCCTTTCGCCATCGATGATTCAGTACATAGTGATTTTTGTACAGACTGTGATAGTCGTAAGTCTTTTGAACTCGATGCAAAAGATGATCTGTCTGAAATAAACGTTGCCAAAGGTATCGATTCTGACAAAGGCTATAAAGTTGTTTACATGTCTCTGATAGCCTTAGTAAACTTGTACAGTCAAGATACATTAACATATGAAGAATTAATTCAATCGGTAATTGTTGTAGTCGATACATCACTAAATGTACATATTAAAAAAACAAGAAATGAGTTTAATGAATCATGTTTCTCCCTTTCTCTTTCTCTTCTAATAGAAATCAACTAAAAAAAAAGAGAGAGAGAGAGAGCAGAGCAGAGCAGAGGGATTCTTTTGTTACTTTACTTGTTGATTTATCGACCATGAGATGATCGTCATGGTCTCGTAAATGAATATGAGTAAGACTACTTCGTTTTGAAGTGACATGGAAACGGGGTATAAAAGAAGAAATCAATCGACGTTGTTTAGGTGAGGACAGGCATTGAGAAGATAAAGCACGACGACGGCCCAGTAGGGTGTTTGAACGAGAAGATTCCTGATATGCATTTAGGTACTTTGTTGTAGGTGTGCCGTCTTTGCGCATGACAATAGTAATATAGGTTGGTACATCGGGTGATTTTGATGATGGAGTGACATATGATTTATTGAAAGACAAATAGGATAGCAACTTGGATGTATTGGGTGTAATTAATGAAGGCGTAAGTAAAGTCATACTTTATTGTTTGAGAGAGAAAGAGAAAAGGGAGAGAATGAGTGAAAACGGAAAGAAAGAAAGGAATTAGGCACATGGAGAATGACCTCTTTTTTTTTATTATTATTGTTATTATTATGCTGTGTGAAAAAAATAAGGGCAAAAGAAAGACTTGGTAAAATGATAATTTTATTTAAAAAAAAAAAGAAAAGAGAGGAAGCCATGCATCAATGACTTTTTGTTAGTATGACTTGAGGATTTCATTCCGTTCTTTTTGTTACAAAAACTCGGTCATTCTAGCTTACTGCTAAAATTTCCGAAAATAAATTCATGTCAAAAAAAAAAGTTACATGTCACACAAATCCCCTCTCTCTCTCTCTTTTTTTTTCTTCCCCCCTTAAAACTCCTTCTCTTGCTCTTTAATTTCGTATTCCAATGGAACAGAATAATTTGGGTATTATACCACAAGTACAAGCTTTACGTAAGCGATGCCTTCATATACTCCAAGACTGTCAAGCCTGGCATGAACAGCAACCCATCGAAGGCTTACATAGATATACCAACTCTTTAACAGCTGAGCTCTCCTTTCTAGACAAAGTAAATCCAGAAAAAAAAAAGAGCTTATAACAAAGAGTAAAAAAAAAACAAAGAAGAAACTGTCTAACTCCAATAGTTCTTTCTTGTCAGCTTCTAGAGAACCCTCAGCTAATTAAGAACGAACACATTCAAAGCACCAACCTCAGTTATCTCGAAGCAGTTCACGAAGCACTAGCAGGTCTCACTTATAAGAACGAAGTCATGCGTATTGTCAGTGGTCCCATGGACAACAACAAATGGATGCCTCGTGCAGCCATGATCAAGAACCACAATGTCAAAGTTGATATTGTTTCGGAGAATGGACTTGTCTGGATCAAGGTGATTGCGCGTAATGCCAAAGCCTTTCGTCATGAAGTCATGGGATTTGAGTGGGACGACTCCTCTTCTTCTTCCGAAGACGAAGAAGAAGAAGGTCCAAAAAGAGCTTCTGCAGGTGATTTCGATAATTTGCCAATATTCAAAAAAGCAAGAGAATATTTGCGTACAGCAAAGGCACACCATGTTCAATTCCATACACCCATTGTTGTATTTGCATTTATGCGTATTGAGCCCGATATGTTTGTTCAGAAAATCATGGATAAACTAACAGAGATGGGTATTGTGGTTCATGCACAACCAGGCGACTTAAGATCAAGCTATTTGCCTTCTTTGACTCATTTAGAGGATCTGGATCATATTGCTACACCTTCCTTAAATATTGATGTTAGTTCTGCCCTTGCCATCCTTTCAGAACTCTCACATCATGTCTGTCCACCTGATAAGGTGTCTGCCATGCCATTACAGATACAGGCCGAGCGTGAGGCTCAGGTACCTGCTTTACCCCAAATCAAACCTTACGTAAGCCATAGACGACTTTGCATGATTCAGAGTGCCTTTGACCGACTACAGGAGATTGTGGATATTGTAGGTGGACCGAATGAGAAGGCACGGTTCCAATATCTATTCCGACATCACTTTGGATTGGATAGACCATTTGACTCTAACTTATGGACTATATTACCCTCTCTCTCTATAGAGATCATACCAGATGCATCTTCTGAAGCCTTTACCAAACTACTAGAGCCACCTTCTGATTTTCGGTCTAAATTGAACAATGGGCGCAAGATTCGTACACGATTTTCGGAATTCCATGCCAAGATATTTGGCAGTGGTGATTACTATAAGATGACAACCTTGACAGCTATTCAGTGGATGGAGACAGCCTTAAGAGATGCAGGATTACAAGGCCAATTCCTTGTAGCTCATGAACCAAGATCTTTAGCTGAACGAAAAATGCAACCATAGAAAAGATAGATAACGAGACTTTCTTATTTATTTAAATAATATACATATTTATATCAAACTGTTGTATTTACATAAAACATGGCAGTCAAAAAAATAATAAAAATAAAAGCATACATATAGATGAAACATGGAAAGTTGCAAGAGAGTAATTACATAACAATTTCAAAGTCAAGAAGAAGCAAGACACGATCATTTTATGGATAGAGGGAAGGGAGAGAGAGGTATTGAACATATAAACAATAAGAGAATGTCAAGGGAATACAAATTCAGTTAATCAACACACAGATCTTCTTCTTCTTCATAACACTTCCATTGAGATGGATGGACTCCGTTTCTAGGACAACCAGTCTATAGAACGAAAGTAAAAATTGTTACATGTAAGCACTTGTTTTCTTAAGCTTTCTTACAGAATGACTAGGAAGCCAGCAACCACATAACTCGCAAGAAGCAGGTACAATGATAATCATGTTAAGCAATTGTTCTTATTAAGAATTAAGAAAAAAAATCCTTTTTTTTTCCTATTGTCGTTGTTTTTTTTTACATGATGGTTTTATATTTAAAAAAAAAAAATCCTCGTACACCTTGAAATGATTGTTTACGCCCAAATTTTATTGCCTAGGAATCATTGTTTGGGAATGTGTGTATGATATCATGTGTGTAATCATCGGTAATAGTTTAGTTCAATTAAGCTATATTTTCATTTCAAATTCTTGCCTTCTTCTCTTGGTTCTTTGTTTGTTTATGCATTAGAAGAGGCGGAGGAAAGGGAAAACATGAGGCACGTGTCTTTGTTAAAGTTATTCTTTTTTTCTGGAATCATTTAAAGCAACTTTATTCAAATGGCAAAAACTAAATAAAGGGGGAAAAAGAGTAGTGATTTTCTTTATAAATTAAACAAGTTCCTCTGAAATGCACATCTAGCTTTTTATTATTATTATTAAAGAGGAGTTGTGCTGTCAAAAAAAAACAAGGTACACTCTTTGTTGGCATATACTGTAGTTTCCTATTTCCTTTTCAAAGCAAAGCACACTGTATACTCCTTTTTGGCTCTATTGAGTCTTTTCTGCTAAACCTCATTGATAGCATCATTTGCGCTTTGAACTCAAGTATTTCTTAAAGAAAGATGAATCTTTTCTACCAGGTTAATGTAATAAAGAGGAAAGGAGCAATATTCGCTTGCTGTTCCATCTTTTCTCTCTCTCTTTTTTTGTTAAGAAAAAAATAATAATAAAGAGAACATCAACTGTAGAAATATTTGTTCATTCACAAAATTGTTGAAATTTATTTGAAATGAATTCCACTTTTTCCCCCCTCAAAAAAAAAAAATAAAAGAAGAAGACATATCTATTGTGTGTGTGTGTGTATGTGTATAGAAAGGGGAGATGATTGAGAGGGGTTAGAATTCTACTTCTTCATTTAAGCGATGATGATTTTCCAGTGCATGACACTTTTCATCACTCCAATAAAAGAATGATTTCCGATAGATCAAAGCCCAGATATAAGGTATAAAGAATTCAAATGAATTCGGATCTTCTTTGAATTGGAACTTGAGTTGTGGCAAAACCTTTTTTTTTTTTTAAGAAAACAAAAAAAGCAATAAGAAATTCTGAAATGACACACTGTTCGAGACTTACAATCCATTGTTGATTTGACCAGGTACGGGAAGCTTGTTCAATCAATTGGAGTACTTCACTAGAAGAAGGCGCTTTTAAATTAGCCTCAGAGACACGGGTATTGAAATGATGGATCACTTGTTCCAAATTGTGTACTAGATTTACAAATCGTGGATGAGAAGCAAATGGTATGAAAATCTCTCGTTTTTGTAATAAAGCATACACAAGTTGTGCATTATGTTTAAGCCGATAAGTCAAGGTAGCATTGATCGTTTCCAGTAAAAGCACTAATAAATCTTCATACACTGAACTGTCTGTTGTAGAAGCCTCTATCGATTTTGAATAACGTCTTGCTAATACTTCAAAAAAACTATCAACACAAATCATTTGTTTTTAGTTTCCATTATGCCCAAACATTTGCTTGTTTACCTTATTAAACGCTGAGCTACATAAGCATGCATATCAAAAATAGTATTCGACATGTTCGATAGAATAGCCAAGGCGTTGGTATGAAGGTAAATATCTTTATGATGGGAGAGATTCAATTGAAGTGCTCGGATCAAAACCAAGATGATAAGGCCACCTAACGAGATGGACTTGAGCAAAGGTCGTTCAGTAAACCAAGGTATTTGATTGACTGCCTATCAAACCAACAAGAAACAATCAATAGATGATTTGAGCTGTTTTTTTTTCTATCTATGATGAAAGGTATACACATGTAAGAAAGATAACTCACCACTTTATGCATGGCTTCGTTATTCATATCATCCTCACTAAGAATCAATAGGATCGAGAACAACATGTAAAGTTGAGCATAATTGGCTTTGGTCTCCAATGATTCATAAATCAGTTTCAATATAGGTAAATACTAGCAAGACAAAGCTGGTTTAGAATCCTATGTTTCCTCTCTCTCTCTTCTTTTCTTACAATCGTTTCTTGGTCTGTTCTGGATAGCACAAAGACCCGAAAAGGCTCATTTTCTTTCAATATCAAATAAAACAAAACCATCCTTTCTTCTATCTCAATAGACGTACTAAAGATATCAAACAGATCCTTGAAGGATATCAAATGCATTCGCCTATCCTGTCCATCCATATCGCTTGAAATAACTGTTTCATTATATCAGTTAACAACATTTGAAATTCTTACATTCTATCAAAGACTTACCATGATGATCACTCAGATTCGCTAAAGCAAATCGATAAGCCTTCATCCAAGCTTGATTGAGATCTGATTCGGGCTGTGTACCAAACAGTAGCAAGAGCAATAAACTCCGATCTGCGACAGGTATAGCATCTGGATCCAGTGTGGATAGTGGTCGACTTGAAAAGAAATAGTTGTAAGCAGTATACATCACACTGGAAGATTGTGGAGGTGCTGTTTTTTGAGCAATCATATTTTCCAATAATCGTGCCACAATGGTCTCTGCTCGGTTAGCGAATTTTGACATGAGAATATCAAGAAAGTAGTTGTTTGTCTGAGATAGTTTGGATTGGTGTAGTTGTGTAGAGCACAGGACAATCAATGTGTTTAGTACTTCAGTATAGAACTCATAAGTAGAATGATTGAAGCTATTACATGAGTAATTGAGAGAGAAACAATGTTTAAGGTCATTAGCTAAATTTTAGTATTATTTAGAAAAAAAAAAAGAAAGTTTTCTTACCAAGGATCCATATTCATCATAATATATAATAATGCCTCGATCAACATTTCGCCATGAGTTGTATTGTTCATGTCATTTTCGAATTGATACACGATTTCTTGGTTTGTCAAATTGCCCGCAAATTGCTTAATAAAGGCCTGCGTTAAGAATAACGTATTAAACACTTCTACAGGAATAGATCTGGATAACAAGTCAGTCATAGAAAATAGAGCCTATAGAGTAAGAATAATAAAAATAAAATAGGCACTACAATTTACTCGTATTGATTGGATTGAAGATCCTTTAATAGTTCAAGTAAATGAACTATTAACTTGTTAAAATTATGAGTCTTTGGGTTACTGGCAGCTTTTTTTTTAAAAAAATAATAATAATAAATTAATTGTTTTTTTTAAAAGAGTTGTTTTTTCTTCTTTTTTTTTTTCTTTTCTTTTTATTATTACCGAGATCGATGGATAATCCCAACACGGTCATTTCCAAGTCATAAGCACTCTGCCTATGGGAAATACGTGTTGTTAGCACAAGGTCATGAAAGAACAGAAAAAAGAGATGGTTTACGCGTTATGAAGAGTAGGATATTTCTCTATCGTTAAAAAAGTCCAATCATTTATCTCGGTCAAAGAACAAAGAGGTCGAATACCAGCTAGTTGAGAAGGTGAGAAAAAGGGATGATGTTGTTCAGCAAATGAGTTGCTGGCACGATGAGCGTATTTGGTGGTAGGTGTGGTAGGAGATTGTAAACTTAAGTTCGAGAAAGGCACATCGATGGAGTGTGAATGAGACGATAAAGGTGGTGGTGCTGGTGGTGGAGAAGTACTGCTCTTGTTCTCAGCAAACACAAAGTTAGAAGGTCTCCTTGTTGTAGGTGGTGGAGCAGTGATAGTTCTTGAAAGTGTAGAAGGTAAGTCCATAGAGTTACTGTTTTAAATAAAAAGAAAAAAAAAAAAGACTATAAAATAGCTTTATAAATTTTGTTCTATTTTTAACGCATTTTTTAAATAAATAAATAATAAAAAAAAAGGATGTGCCTTTTTACTCTATCTATGATACCAAGTTCTCTGTTGTAGAGATGTTTAGTCTATACAATGTCGAAAAAAAAGGCCCAGGAAACTTGTGCCAGAAATGATATTTCCTTATTGAAGTGACTGAAAAGATGATTGGCTTATCTTTTTTTCTCTCTCTCTCTCTCTCTCTTTTTCGCTTTCAGATGAACCAAGGATTGTTACCAAACAAAAGAGAAGCGAGGCAACACTGAAACTTGCTTAGGCTCAATCTTGAATGTTTTTATTTCTATTTTTCGCACACAAATTGCTTTTAGCTGCAATTTATTCTTTGTTTCTAGTACCAAGACCATCCTAAAATGGAGCAAATTTTTGTATCTGACAACAATCAAAATACAAAAGAATTCATTAGACTTAAAAAGATAGGCAATGTCTATGATTGATGTCCCTCTTAAAAGCTTATATAAAGATGATTGGCTTAACTAAAACTCCAACTGCCTCATAAAAAGTATCATAGAAGGACAATAAGCATAAGATTAAATGAATGCTAAGAAGGATAATGACAAGCTTATAAATACAATGTTCTTTTTTTTTGTCAAAAAGATCAAACTATATAGTAATGACTCTATTTAAGGGTAGGCTATTGAAAACGCTTACTTGATTTAAGGTCTAAAACCAATTCCATGTAAGGATATCTTCTATTAAAGAATAAGATTTTCAATAGCCTACTCTTAAATAGAGTTGGATGATGTTGCAAGGAAGTTGAGCGTAGTTGACTATGACAAAGTACAAAAGGGGGCAAGGAATTTGATGTTGATTGCGTGCGGTATGTGCATTTACGATTGCTTACCGGTCAGACGATTGTCTAATATGATCTTCTTCTGCCAATCTAGTCAAGTATGTGTGCTGGGTAATTTTAGCCCTAGTGAAAAAGACATTTGCTTTGGAATATGATGAGGACAAAGTCAGTTCTAAAAAAAAAAGGTTTTATGGGAGGGGGGGGGCAGAGGAAGGTGTTGGTCAATCAATGACTCCTTTCATAGTGCTTTGATTCCATATTTTGATTTCAATGAACTGCTTGTTAAAGAGAGAGTCAAGGTTTAACTTTATTTTTTCATTGTTCATCTTGCTCAGGATGTTGTCAATATTTCCCCCTTGTAGAGCATTCTAGGCAGCCAATCGTTTTAAGGATAATCCAAGTCTTATTCTCCTTTTTGCACACAAATAGGAATGAGCATAAGGGCTATTTGTAGTATTTCTTTAAAGACAAAGACAAAAAAAGGGAAGGCCAAAAGGTAGAAAGAAAATGCACTATATCAAGTTATCGATCAATCTCCCCAGAATATTCACATTGAATTATTATCTAAATATAACACGTCTTGAGTATTTGGTGGTAGGGTTCCATGAAATGAGGAAACACTTTTAAGGTTGTAAAATAGAGTCATGATTGTCTGCTTTGCATAATGTATCAAGAAAAGAAATTGCTGTAATACATTGATTACGGCTAAACAAAACCTGATAGTCGGTTTCGGTGAATAATTGCTTAACCAAAGGCGAGATTTAATCTAGATCCACATTGTGTACGACTGAATCGTGAAGATAGCAAGTGTAAGAAGTCTATAAGAACACATCTACACACTCAATATCCCATTTCAAGGGTTAAAATACTCTTTCTCAAACTAAATAGCAACTCCAAGTTGCCATGGTGATAGAACATTTATTTTCTAAAGGTACAATCTCCATATCTCTTTACTATTGCAGTAACTCTATTAGACAATCTATTAGCGGAAATGGTGTATTTCTATTCTAAAAAGGAAATGTACACTTTCTAAAAAGAAAGATTGTTTTCTTGTTCGACGTGGTATTTGCTCTTAAACTGACATCATCCTCATTTTTCTTTTTTGAAAAATACGTGATTTTGTTTCTCTCGCTTCTTTAGAAGGACTGCATAAAAAGGAAATACCATGTAAATGGAAGGCAAGATTTAAAGAAGAAGTAGGACTATTTCATGATAACAAAAGGACCAAGAGATAGTAGAAGATTATCAGAGCCGAAAAGATAAGTGATCAATAGATACAAACCTTATTACAGAAAGACCCAGATCAAAAGTAATAGAAAGCAAACAAGTAAAATTCAATGACAGATAACGTTTATACGAATTATTTCCTTATAAACGGAAAGCGTTCAGCTGGTGTACCAATAGGACTTATTGTTGTACAGTAAGCCTATATCAGAATAACCGCGGTCTTGTTTCTGTTTATATCAGCCTTGTCCAACCATTCGCAAATAGGCTAAATGTGACAGTGTATATCATTACCCCACATTTTAATAACACCTACACATGATACGATCATCTTACACGTATATTATATTATGTTTCATATTAACATTTATTTATTTATTTTTCTAATAAAGACATAATACACATAAAGCTAAGGAAAATTAGGGAAGAAAATACATTATTAAAGCATGATGATTCTAAAAAAAGAAACTAAAAACATATACATAAAAACAAAAAAAATAAAGCTCAAAAAGTATAATATCGGTCCGTTCTATAAACAATGCCATCACCACGAACCAACAGCAATGGTATTTTCTTTTTGAGGCCATCCTCTTCAATCAATAAAGTAGGGCTGTTTTGCAATTCTTGAGCATCAGGAATGCTACAAACAATAGAGTCCCTGGATTTGAATTCTATTTTAGACGCCTTGATATCACCAAACCAGACACTAATGTCTTCAGAAATGTGTTCGCCCGATAAAGTCAATTGGTCTTTCTTGGCAATCAATTCATGAATCACTGGGAAGGGACTGATAGGATCAGTGTGGTGAGAGGCTTCAAGGTTGAATGGATTGTTAAAAGGTGTCCAAAAGGTATAATTTGCACAATCAGTACCAACAATAGTCCAAACAGCTGCATCAGAAACATCTTCTGTCCAACAAGCACCTTCAAGTCCTGACGAATCAGACACAGAACTGCCACGACGATCCGCTAAACTACCGCGTCGGCCTTTGGTTTCAGTGCTACTAATGGAACTCATGCGACGGCGAGCCTTAGGGTTGGCACTTGAAGCAGGTGTGTCATTTGTATCCATGCTCTCAAACAGCTTGTTTTCGGTACCATTCGAAATCAGTTCCGACCAATGGTTTGGCTCATTGAGTCTTTGTTGACACGTCTCCACAAGATGACGGTTATAGTTGGTCTTGTGCATGCCAACTACATCATTCAAACAGGCTAGGTAAGTGACAGGATGACAGGATTGAGGGATTTCGTAACTGGGTTGCTTAGCACTGGTAGGCATGGATGGGTGGTATCGTGCCGTCTTGTTGTGTTGAGCAAAGGTAGGGTCCTGAACGATCTGAAAGGCAACCTTATGAAGTTGAGATACAGGATCGCCTAGTGTTTCGTCACCACATTCGCCGCCTGTTCTGCCGGAAAAGTCTTCAACACGGTTACCTCCAAGGACCATGCTTCCTTTGTCTACCTTGCGAATCACCATCACAGGGCTGACAAGACCTGTAGTTACACATTGGAGTACAACAGGTTGATTATATAGGATGGCTACAGGTTGCTGAGTAGATGAAGGAGTTTGTAATGCAATGGCGGGAGGAGGGGGGAAATTGGGATTGTTTGGGTGATGTTGGTTTGGTCGTGGCATGTTTGTGTTATCGGGTGATCGAGAGGTATCTACTATCCAAATGACAAAGGGATCCCAGGAGCCTGTTCTGGCAACAAAGCATGTACCGTTGGCATTACTGTTAGATTTATTGTTATTGTTAGAGGTGGCAGATGATCCACTTGAGACTCCCAAATATTTAGTTGAAACAGTTTGAGAGCGAATACGATTAAACAAAGAGATGGTTGTACCATGATGAATACATACTAAAGTGATAAAATGTAACACATTAGTTATCTTATTATACTCATTACTTTTAGTTGACTTACATTCCATATTCTTGATGCTTTGTCTCTTTTTGCTTGGCTTACTAATAACCTTAATACCTTTTGAAGGAAAAGTACCTAATGATACTCCGTTGCCCAATTGAAGTTTAGCTAAAACTTCTACCCGTTTTCTCTTTTCATCTGCGTCGTTGATGTAAAGTTGTTTTGATACGCAGCGTCCAAAAATAGAGCCAGCGTTTGTTGAAGTAACGGCTGTATCTACAATAGCACCAGAGGAAGTTTGCCATTCAATGACTCCTGTCTGGTTAATGGCCTCTCCAGAAATATGAATCGTTAGTTTAGGAGGACTAAGCACCACTGACTGAGATTGAAACATGTTGGCTTTTGTTGGTTCGGCTGACGAATTATGGCTTGCTTTGTCTGAACCATTTGTCCACCAATTGGCACCTTTTAAAATAGTTGTAGGAGGAGGACACAAAAATCTAAATAAAAAAATAAAATAAAGAGAATGAGACGTCATTCCAAAGATCATTTATAAGGGGGATGCAAAGTTGTACCTTTTCTCGGTACCATAACTCTTTTGTGCTACTCTGCTGGTCAAGACCATCACTGTTCTTTCGCCTGCTACTGGTATAGAACGATCTTGATGTTCACGGCAAATAAGATATTCCCGAATCATTGGTTTCAAAGAATTGTCTTTGCCTTGCAACATGCGTGTAGAAATAATGTCTTTATTGGCATCCAATAAACTGAGATCCCAATCCTCTTCTTGGCTATGTTGTTGTGATTGTTGTTGCTGTTGCTGTTGTTGTTGAAATGAGATGGGTTCAAATCCTAATGAAGCAGGTTGCATAGGTGTGATAGGAGGAGATGGCGAGAGTGAAGAAAGTGAAGACCCCATGGTATGTGTAGGAGAGGCAGGGGATAGAGAGCTTGTGCTACGTCTTTGTCTCTTTTGTGCTTGTGCTTGCGTATGCATTTCTTTTACTTCTTGTTGTTCCAAAAGCCAATCAGCCATCGTATGGATTTCATTCGTGATAGCAGAAGGAGTCACAGTATGGTTTGCTTGATCAAAGCTACCACCAGCTAACTTAAGAAGATCAGCAGGTTGAGAAAGGACATCCAAGTTGGGTGTGGTAACAGATGTTGAGGAATCCAAGAACGATATATCACTAGAAACGACGGAAGCATGATCAACAACGCCTGCGCTATTCTTTCTGCCAAGTGGATTGTTATTGTTATTATTTTCGGCAACCAGTGCATCAAGAAAACTTGAGGAGAAGAATGTAGAAGTAGATGTAGTCGATAATGTAGGAGATAAAAGAGTAGCATAATGCGGATCATCCTCTCTTAGGGACATGGTGCGTCTATGGATGGGTCTGTCAGGATGTTGTTGGTGAGGTAAACAGAGTGGAGTTGAGGAGCTTGCCAAGAGACGCTGAAGGTCGTCCCAGACACCATTAGCATCACTACCATTCGTAGGCAACGTGTTTGTTTCGTGTTTGGCAAAATCAAACGAATGATAATCCATTTCACCCACAGCGACTGAATGGCGACGAGAGTTAGTGCCTGAATGCAGTGTATTATGATCAAAGTGAAGTGAATGTTGTTCAAAGAGAGAATCGAAATTAAGATGATGATTGCTGAGCTCGTTGTTGTCCATGGAAGGTGAGGATGGGGAAGAATAGATAAAGTCGGACCATGATGATGTGTTGGGCAATGATGAACTGAAAAGTTTATCATCTTGTTGCTTTCGCTTTCTATTTTCAGCTATAAACATCTTCTCTTCTTAGGGATTGAAAGGGCTCTTATGTAATGAATAGTTCGTACCAGCGAAAAAAAATAAAATAAAATGGAAAAAAAAGTAAAAAAGTATAAGAATCAGAAGAATAAGAAAAAAATGATAAAAAATAGGGCAAACAGGGCTCTTTTTATAATAAGAAACCAAAGGTTTCACAAACACATTGCATCCTAATTAAGCAGTTCACCCAACCCCACATTTTTTTTAGTTTAGACCAATCAATCGACTGAACTTCTACAAAGAGACAAACTTTTTGCCGCTCATATGACTGACAATTTCCCGCCCCTCCAACTAACCGAATCAACGGGGTAACACCATTGGGTTTCTCTCTCTTTTTTTTTTCGCCTGTTTAAAAAAGTTCGCTTTATCGCCAAACTTTAAATAATATAAAAGGCCAGTTTTTTTGTATTAGTCTACAAGGTACAAATAAAATAGCTTGCAACTTTATCTCCATGACATCTGGCAAACCATGACTACGTCAACATTATCAATTTTAATTTACAAGGACAACACTTTTTCTTTTGCTAAGAGAGGGACTGGCAGGATTTTCGTTTATCCTTAGTCTTGCTTGTTGTTAGTTGCATTAAATGAACAAGATATATAGTACTTGATATAGTCAAGATTTACCACCAAAAAAAAACCGTAATAAGCGAATGCATAAAAAGGAGGGGGAGAAAAAGGAGGAAGCAAGATTCAGTTAGATCAGTGTGTATACTTTATTTTTTTTTGTTTCTTTATTGTACAGCATACCTATACACTTTGAAAGCTTTTCATTATAATCTAGGTTGCCATGGGCAGTGTTTCCGTTCTGACTTTCATACGGAGTTTTAATAGCTGTCTTGTTGCTTGATATGATAAACATGAATGCAAGTTAGATGTAGATGATCCAATGGTTGTGGTTACCGAATAATTTATCACACTCACTTCATTGATTTCCTGCCCCCCTCCTTTTTTCCCCTTCTTCCTCATTCACCTTCGTTCTCCTTGGCTGAATCTTCACTATCTTATTCTTATGCCTTAAAGTTTGCTTATTTGTCTTGTCTATTTAGTGTGTTTTTTTTGTCAAACCATAAAATACGCCTTCTTCATTTTTATTTTAATCTCTCTCTTTTTATATATACAAAATAAATACGCTTTATTGTTAAACTTGTATACCTGTATGATGGCCAATGCATCATTATATGAAAGTTAAGGAAAGAATATACTACTCAATCATTATAGAAACGAGAGATAAATGGTTTATGGAAGGTAACAGAAAATAAACAGATCTTACTGTGTTACATAATGAAGTTGAAGTACAAAAATAACTTGTTTTCTATCATTTCCAAAACCTTTGAAAAGAAATTACTGTTTAACCATACAGTTCTACATCGAGAGCTAGCTTATCGAGCTATCTTGTCTATCTGCCCAACAATCAAAGTAGACTTTTGCTTTGACTCGCTTTAGAGAAAATAACTATTTGCTTTCTATTATGTCATCAGATAGAGTATCCCCCTCTCTCGTTGGATAACACATATGTAACCATACACAACCATCATTCTTTTTTTTAAAAAAATAACCCAACGTTGTTCTATACAATTGGCTTGCTGTTTTTTTTTATAGTCTTCAGAAAAAGAAACATACATGTGCATATATAAGCATGCAGGGATATTCAGTATCTTGTAGTTAATCAAATCTAATCATAAGTTACAACCAACAAAGTAACTCGTCTGGTTAGTGCATAAATTGTATATTAAGGTAAGAGCAATTTCTCGGTGGCGTCTCTACTTATTTCAGCAGCCAAAAACAAAAACAACGCTCGTTTGTATTCGTTTCATCATTAGTTTTCGAGGCAAATTATTTGATAGTTACTTGTGTCATATACCAATTGGTACTCAAACACAAATAGTCAAAGACTCAGGTCTTGTGATCATTAAGAAAAAAGCAAAAGTGGGGTGCAATTAAGTGGATCTGGCTCATATCTTACTAATACTCAAATCTTGTAATACCTTGCCCTTATTCCTCTCAACACAGTTACGCTTCTTTTACCTGCTTGTATAGGCACATATTTTTAATGTAGCTCCTCTTGATCGTCTTTTATTCAATTACACTACATCCTGTACATAAATGATATGAAAGATAACCATGATTCCCTTTTTCCCTTTAAGCAAACTAGAACAGTATCATTAGAAAAAAAAAAAGTCTCTCTCCTTTGAACCCCGAGATCTTACCTGAACCAAGTAACTTTCGGCAACAGTTCTGGCACGAGTGTTGACACTTAATTTCATTTCAGAAATCTCTTTATCTACTTCTTCCATAAAGTGTACAATGAAATCGACCAACTTGTGCTTGTACATTTGCTCGGTGTTGTTATTTGTGATTAAGAAAGAGATATCATAGCCCTAGAATATCAATTAGAAAAAAAGAAGAAAGAAAGAGAAAAAGGCATGCTCCTACCTCAACAGGCTTTCGGCGCAGGATAACAAAACTTTCGGCTCTCATCATTAAGAAGCGAGCAAATTTGTGACACAAGATGCGCTCAAGGTCATCAGCTTGCTTGATCTTAATACTAACACGAATGGAATTAACAGAAGACTCAATCAGCACTTTCTCGTTCTCATTTCTGCTGATGACAAGGGGGTTCATCAAGAGTTCTTTTGATTTGCTACAGTTTGCAGATAGGCGATTAGATAACATGCAATGACCATCTGCTCGCTCTCTTTCTTTCGAAAACTCATTTACCCTGATTCAACTTCAGGTGTATTGTGTCGTTCAGCAACTTGAGAAGAAAAGTTTTCTAAACATAAGGCAGCAGTCAAAGTCGAGCGAACAGCTGTGAGGTATGGACGGAGCGTATTGGACTACATAAGGAGATATACTTGGTTAGCTTATACTATACTGTTCAGGCGCGCGTATCTTTTTTTTGAAGGCTGTCTTTGGTCCAAACAATAGCACAATAGTAACAAGATATGTCGGCCCGGGTTTATTTTAAACATTTATATTGTTTTCTTTTTTGTTTGGAGCTTCTCTTACCATATTATGTTATTTGATTATCTCAAGAAAACCGAATAAAAATGCAATATGATAATTGCTATATTTCGTCACTACCAAAAAAAAAGATTCAGGGAAAGGCGGAGTTTAAAGTATTTTATCTGTTCAACCAAGACAGGACAGCAAGTTTGTCAGAATTGTGCAAGAAACCGATTGTATCGAACAAATGGCCAGTACTTGAACTTTTTTCTTTGTGATGACCAATTATATAGAGAAGCAAGATGAAAAAAAAAAGAAAACAGCAAATGATATCCTTACAAAAGTCCATTCATGATATAGCGCACATTTAAATTACAGCATTAAATGCTTTAGTGAGTCTGCAAAAGTAATGGAAAAAAATCACAAAGACATTAGTTGCTGAGATCAATGATTACTTTTCTTTTCTCTCAACTATTTTCACTGTCGCAATCACTGCAAGGGTAAGAATGATGGCTGATAATAGTCATATCATCAAATAAACACAAAAAACCATAATACGTATTAATCTAATGACATAGATGTGTTTATTGCTATTTGCAAGCTATCAATAAGAAAGCAGTGAAAGACGCAAAATTTAATTTGAGCAAATCAATCACTCATGGACTGTCTCAAAAATGGTTGATTTGTAGTAGAGTAACTATGATTATCTGCAAAATTGCAACCATTAAGCCATTTGATATGACAAGGTATCGATAATCTGCACATTGACATAAACTGATACTAGAGATGTCCAGCACGACCATGTATAATCATTTGCCGATAAGAGAAGGATATAGGTATTATATCAAAACTCTGTAGTTCCAATCAACACGTATGTTGCTATCATGATGATCAAGATGATAATACAACCTGCTTTAGGAGCTGATTCGAATACTATGATAGTAGTGTTTTGCTTATTGTAGCTGGTTGATTTCTTCTTAAAATCCCACCTTTTGTTTCAAAGCGTAAAGGTGCATGGCCTTTTTTTTCGGTTCAGAATATCTGTAAGGAAGATGAAACCCTGCTGTAATCAGCTAACTTTTACATGTTTTTTATGTCTTCGAGTTAGCTCAAATATCATTCAGTGTATGAGATTGTTGGTACAGACTTCCTTGGTTTGTCTAACAAGCTTAAGAAGAAAGGATGGGCTACAAGTTGTTTCGTATGATATGCAATACTATGTTTGCCGGTCTAAAGCAACAAATTTCAATAGTCAACAATGCCAGAAAGAACAGTAAAATACAATTGAAAAAGAATAGGAAAGTCTACACTTGACTATGTTATCCGAAATGCGAGTCACGGTATAGAATAGTAGAGTAGCTACTTCATTAGGCTTGTAAAATTGACGTCTTTCTCAATGGATTGCTCTTATCAGATGTAGTATAAGCATTGATAGGCTTTGTACAATATAACATAAATACAAAGCTCATGACATTTCTTTCTATTGCTCGGCGCTATAATTACATACTTGTTTGCTGACAAGAACAGATAGACTACTAGTCTGATCAATTTCCATTCGTCCTTTCTTTTTTTATATGAGCAAGTATTTAAGATAGCATTGGTATGCTTGAACAACAAAGCATCAATTACTGTAGCAAGCACACTTGTATTTTGTTTTATTTTTTGGTACAAAAAGAGAAATGTAAACAACATTTTTATAAATCAATTTGAAGTAATAATCGTTAATTCGAAATTTGACCTTCAATGCTTATCTCTGTTTTTCTTTCTTACCTCAAGCAATTCTATTTTCGTTCCTGTTCAATAGTCGATCCAAATTCGACTTTTTTCAATTATCAGCTTTTTTTTGTTTTGCTTTGCTTTACAAAAAGTTAAAAAATTAAAAACACAATCAAAGAGCTTAACAAATCGAGTTGGAGAATTCCATCTCAAAATCTGGTGCACAATTAAATTTATATACAGAAGAATGCGGAATTAGCAACCAATCTGTCATGACGTTCCTCACGGAAGTAGACAAAAATAAGCATAACCTTTTTCGGTGCTTATCACTGTTTGTTGAAATTCTAACTGCTCTTGACGACCAAAGTTGCTGTCAAATTCTTCAAAAGCCAGTAAGCAGAAAAAAAAATGTTTAAATACGACTGTGTCTTGCTCTAAAAAAAAATATAGCCTATTTCTCTTCTCTAGACATCAGTGATTAAAATGCGTTTCTCTCTTGCTATTGCTGCATCCATTGCTTTGACACAAGCTGTCTTTGCTCAAGAATTATCTGCTTCCGCTTCTGCTTCAGTCTCTGCCTCTGCCATTGATGTCGCTTCTCTCTCCGCTGATAGTCAAGTTTCTATGGAAAAGCGTAACTTCTTTGACTACATCAAGAAAATTATTTTTGCTGCCGAAATGAGTGACGACTTTGCATCTGTTGCTGATGCTGTCAGTGCTTCAGTTAGTGCTTCAGTCAGCATGTCTGCCAGTATGCCTTCATTTGAAAAGCGTGCCGGAAGAGCTGTGTACAATAAAGCTGCTATCTCTGCCTCTGCCTCTGCCTCTGCCTACGCTCCTATGGCCTCTGCTTCTGTTTCTATGCAAAAGAGAGCCGCTCCTCACACTCCCTCTCACCTTTCTCTCTTGAAATTGGCTGCCGCTTCTGCCTCTGCTGCCTCTGCCTCTGCCTCTGAAGTTTCCTTGCAAAGACGTGCCGAAGCCTCCGTCTCTGCCTCTGCCTCTGAAATGTCTGTCTCTGAAGCATCTGCCATTGAGTTTGCTTCTGCTTCTGATGTATCCTTGGCTCCTTGGGAACGTAGAAACTTCAAGCGTCAAGAAATTGAAGAAGATGCTGATGAAGAAGCCGAAGTTGAAGAAGAAGCTGATGTTGACGAAGAGGCCGAGGCCGAGGCTGAAATTGAAGTCGAAGCTGATGCAGACGAAGAAGCTGATGTTGAAGAAGAAAGCGAAAACACCAACTACGAACCTGATGCTAGCTTCGCTGATATTGCTTTCCTTGATCAAGTTTCTGCTTCTGCATTCACCCCTATTTACCACCACGCATTCCGCCAACAAGCCTCTATGTCTGCTTCTGCTTCCATGGCTTCTGTCTCAGTTGCTCCTTGGGAACGAAAGTTGCACAAGCGTCAAGAAGCTTCCGCCTCCGAAGTCTCTATGGAATCTGCCTCCGAAGTCTCTATGGAATCTGCCTCCGAAGTCTCTATGGAATCTGCCTCCGAAGTCTCTATGGAATCTGCCTCCGAAGTCTCTATGGAATCTGCCTCCGAAGTCTCTGCTGAGTCTGTCTCCGACGCCTCCATGTCTTCTGTCTCTGAAGTTTCCATGGCTGCTATTGCTGAAGCTGCTGACTTCTCTCTCTCAGGTGCCCCTATGTACGTTGTTTACCCTGAAGCATCTGAGATCTCTGAAGCTGATGCTCCCATGGTTGAAATCATTGAGGTTGTCTACTTGAACAAGCGTCAAGAAGCCTCTGCCTCCGAAGCCTCTATGGAATCTGCCTCCGAAGTCTCTATGGAATCTGCCTCCGAAGTCTCTATGGAATCTGCCTCTGAAGTCTCTATGGAATCCGCCTCTGAAGTCTCTATGGAATCCGCCTCTGAAGCTTCTATGGTCTCTGCCTCTGCCTCTGCTATGTTTTAGATTCTCAAGCTGAAAAAATACCAAGGATACAACTGGAGATAAGAAAGTAAACTTTAGAATGATTTGTAGTATACCTAACTTTTGATAGCCAGCAATAAAATGAAATAAAATAATTATAGAAGCAAAACAAAACCTCACTTTATATTTAGTTTATTTGATGCTTTTATTGTTGTTTTGCCTATTCCTTAGCCAGTCTTGAAACAATTAATAATAGATTCCATAGGAAAAAACCTGCGTTCAGATACTCCATAGGAAAACAAAATTTGAAAGTGATGATCCACAACAACAATGGATCTTTGTGATTCTAATGTTGTCAAGTCAATTGATTTGAACGCTCTCAAAATTGATCTATGGACATCATCTGAAACTAAGCCTACGTTATCAATCATTGATTCTTTCATATGTTGACCAAAAGAAAATTTTTACCCAAGATGAAAGAAGGTTGGAAATCAAGTGCACCAGGCATATGGCCAGGTGTAATGTATGCAAACTGAACTTGTGGTTGATCTGGTGTGATTGCTACTGGGAATGCTCCAAACTTCATAAGCTGCTGATAACTTTCCCTAAAAGAAAAGGAAAAAAAAGAGATGGGTTTAATTCTTTTTTTCAATACACAGTCGTCAGCTTGAAATTACTCAATTTGCATCAAGTCAGCCTTTGCTTTCGGAGAACTTTAATTGAACATCAGTATTAAAAAAAAACCCCCCAAACTGTAATACATGTATACTCTACAAAGCAAATCCGCAAAAGAACAACACCACGTAAGGGTGATGCTCCAGTGCACAGGACAATTGAAACTTGTAAGATTTTCCTTTTAGAGTACCAATGGCATTAAAATTGTATACAACAGACTTGTTTGAATTTAGCTGTTTCTTCTTATTGCCATCATCTTGGTCATCAGTGTACCAAATTCGTTTCTTGCTATTAGAGTGCATTGCCATAGCCTTCTTCAAACCCAAAAAGCTATCAGTAGTTGAAGAAGGAAAAAGAAAGACGCTCAAACTTGCTAGATATCCTAAATTAGTCAAACAATCAGCTATAGTTTGATTAATTACAAACAACTGCATGATGAAAACCGCTGCATGAGATGCTATTTTGTATGGGTGCAAGTCATAAAAAGTAAATCCTGTCTTAGAAGAAAATAAAAAGAAGCATACATGATCTCATGACAGCCTAAACATAAACGTCTAAAGCGTTTGGTCATCAAATGTTAGCATAGACAGCGGATATTACAATTTTTGAGATAGATCACAGTGATTTATTGAACATTAATCTGTAATTCTGGACAAATCTTAAACCTTGATAAATTTTTACAGAGAGAGAGAAGGGCTTATATCTTACATATGGTTTTCTTTTTATCCACAAACTCTTATAAAGTGAAATTGGCTCAAAACGTATAAAAGAGAAAGGAAGGAAGAATCATGCTAACAGCAACCTCCTTCTTCTTTTTTGGTTTCTCCCGATCGCCTTCTATTATACTCTTTTGATGGTGGTTGTAAAGTCACTGTTTTAGAAGCATTCACTGCTAGATTTGCAGAGGAATTTTTCTTGAGTAGTTTACTTTTGGAGAGCTCTTGATAGACATGATCAAACATGGTTTCAAAAGCAATAGTGACATTGGTAGAGTCATAAGCACTGGTTTCGAAGAAAAGCATGTTGGCTTCTGTCGCAAAGTTTTTGGCATCATCAGTTGATACAGCTCGGTTAGTATCGGCCAAATCAAGCTTGTTTCCGATAAGGACAAGTGGAATGTTATCCTCAGTATGTTCTCTTAATTCTTTCAACCATTGATTTACATGCTCAAATGATGATTTTCGTGTAATGTCTATAAATAAGCAACCGAGTCAAAATGAAGAGCTTGAGAGAGAAAGAGCACAGCATTAGATTACCATAAACCAAAAGAGCACCAACAGCTCCTCTATAAAATGCACTGGTAATAGCCTTATATCTTTCCTGTCCGCTTGTGTCCCATATTTGTGCTTTCACAAATGAATTGTTCTATTTTTTTCTATTAACAAGCCGTAACCTCAACTTTAATATATGATGGCAGCAAGCTACTTACGATTTTTAAGCTTTTAGTGGCGAATTCAACGCCTGTACTTTATGGCTTCAGTATACTTTTCTTTTGATCGCTTTAGGGCTTACAAACCTATAGTACTTCTTGAGTCTTCCATGAATTCATCAGACTATACATAAGTATTTAGTAATCAGCAACTTTAAACGAATCAAAATGGCATACAGTATATCTGAGCAAGAGGTTTGATTTGCCTACACCAGAATCACCGATGATAACAATTTTGAAGAGATAATCATATGCATCTTCCGCAATCATTTCTTTTTCTGATCAAAAAGAAGGAAAAGAAGAAAGGAAAAGACAAGCCTTTTTTCCATCATCACAGATGTAGTATGGCTTATTTGTGTTACAGTAATGGTGACTCTTGTTTACTTTGGATTGGAAAATTCCCTCTTTTGGTTTTAACAGAATTCAAGCCTTTTACTTTTAGTGGTTATTAGCAATTGTTATCATTATTACTATATACCGAAATGCGAAATAAGGACGCATAGAGCAACTGATTTGTACAAGAGAGGGAAAGAGTGAAAGAGCGAGATTGAAAAGAAAAAATAGAAGAAGAATCGGGTAAGTTGTATTGAGAAACGCAGACTGATTGAATAGAACGATATTTTTGCTTTATTTCATTTTATTTTCTTATTTTGTTTCATTGCCTTGGATTTTCCATCAGTATGCTTATGCCCAGGGCGATTATTTTCTCTTATAGATCGTTTAGACCAAAGCTCGAAATAAAAGTACGCGAACCTACTTTCTTTCCTGGTTGTTGTTGTTGTTGTTGAGTCACCCAGGTATCGGATACAATCTATTCTGTGGATTCTTTCCTCCTTCTCTTTCCTCTTTCCTTTAGCCTGTACGACATCTACTTTCAACTGGTCAATTTAGAGTTTTGTTTTAATGATCTGGGTATGGTAGACAGACAGACAGAGTATCAGTAGCAGGAATAGTGTGTTCAGTCAGCAAGCATGCAACAACAGAGTGCTGAGTATCAGATCGTTGATTTATAGAATGAAGGATCGGATCAAGGTTGTTCTTGAAAAAAAATGGAGAAAGAAGAAAGGATTACAGGCAGCCAGTCAAGGAATGATGCAACATCCCATTGTACTGCATTGTGCGATAGAGAAAGAAAAGAAGAGGATGTTGATGGATGAACAGAAAGTTGGTTGAAAGGATGATTATATCAGTTCAGCATATACCTATCTGTTTGTCTATCTACTTTTTTTTGTATTTATCCAGCACTGATCAACACTCAATCGTATGGCTTTGATTTGTATTGAACCCTGTATGTGCTACTCTGTATCAATGTACGACTATCTCTGAAATGCTATAGAAAAGAAAGAGGAGGATCAAAAACACTGTGGCAAATACAACAATGTGAGGGACGTAGAAAAAACGTAGAGGAACAAGTAAACAGCAAAGTGATGTGTAAGGCTTTTGTTCAAGTGGTTTACCATCATGTGGCTGCAGTGTCGGTGAATATGCTGGATACAATCTGGTGACCAAATGTACTGATGAGAGTGACAAAGAACTATCAGAGCATCATATAGCTTGCAAAGAGTACGGGCTGATCTGATGGTATGAGAGATGAAAGAGCGTCTGATTCGAGAACACAACATGCGCTTCACTCGATCCTAATGAAACGTTTAATGGCTTATCTGCTAAAAACTGTTTACTTTTTTCTTCGTTTCAAGTGTCTAAATAGCTCTTTTATTGAGATGATTAATAGAACATTGATAAAATGCATGAATCTAGTTTTGCAATAAGCCAGTTGAAATCAGCCTTCTTTTCAATGCTGATTTGTCTAGTTAAGATCATTGAGTTCACCCTTCTCGTTCTGTACTTCATGGTTATCGCTTAATCCGACAGTATCTTAATGAGAAACAGCACTTTTTTTGTTTGTTAAAGAGTATTCCGTTGCTACTCCCCTTGTGCTCCTGTTACAACATGCACAGATTGCCTTCCATTCATTGAATGCGTTTGAAAAGAAATCAACGGAAAAGTATGTTTATGGGCTGCAAAAGTCCAGCAGTGTTATAATCCAAGAAATCACGATGAAACAAATTCAAAGAGTTAATCAGACTAAAGATAATGTTTTATTTACTTCAAAATTGATGTGCTATTTATATTTTTCATGAAGATGATATTTCAACTGAGATTGTAAAGCTTTTCTAGAGGCTTGTAGGTGATTATGATAATAACAACGAATCGGATGAGAGATGAATGACGACAGTCTTGTAAAGAAGAATTACTAAAATGGAATGATTGGCCATCCGTACCTTAAACCCAGTAACTAGTAAATAATTGGTAAGATGTCAGTCCTGACCTCATCTGAATTGAATGTCAATTGAAACAAGCTGAAGTCGAATTAGAGAATGGTTGTGGATTCATAGGTGGTTAAATAATTGATCTGTACTGTAGGAATGCAACAAGTAGCAATGTAGTACAACAATACTGCTTTTGGCTATTTGTGCCAGTAGTTGTCTCTATCTAAACTTTTAGTAGCCGTCGATATTTGTTACGCAAGACATCTTTTAGGTGATGGTCTTATTTACTGTGCATAATTTCATTGTTAACAAACAGCTTTCAGTGCTTTATTTGTCTAAGACAAAAAAAAGCAAAGTCTCATTTGCAATTCTTATAAATAGAGACCAGACCATAAGATTAAGTCAAGGATAGCTCACCTCTTTTTTATTAACTGCAAACACATTTGCATATATATCTTATACAGTATAATGAAGCTTACATATGAATTTGTTTTCATTGTCACTCACCTAATGTGCACTCTACCTATTGTCGCTGCAGATACATGGAAGACTTCTATGTTTTGTGGACGACAACTAGAGCTTATTTTAGAGCATCAAAATGACCTTGGTTATCAATTCATGAGATGGAACGCAGACCAGTCTTCATTTGACACTTTAACATGCAGCAACGATGGAGTTATTTGCGTTAAAGAATTAGTTGTTTCGAGAGAGAATTGCGAGAAAGTATCGATCATTTTCAAGATTCAATATGGCAATACATGGTCAACACAGAACTATGTAAGCTTCATTGGGGTTCGTAACACTGGGTTTGGGATTACCGTTGCTAGACCATATTTCTTTAATCCTAAATTCTCGTAAGACCTCTACAAATTTGGCAAGGTCTTAATTAAGTGTTACATACTAGGTGGCGAATCGAGAGGAACTTTGTACAAAGAAATCTGGAAATAGTAATAATAAACAAAGAGCCTTTTGACATTCTTGACTGCAGATAAAATGCGGCTTCTTTATGGATTTAGACAACAAAATATTCTGTGGAATATCTTAAGTCTCAATTTATTGGTTTTTCTGCTGCAAAATAATGAAAAAAAGTAACTAAAAGTGGAGTTTCCACGCATTGACCAGCATCTTAATGATTGGACAAGTATCATGATAATCAATGCTTTTTTTTTTTTTTGAAAAGGAGTTCATAAGTCAGTGAAGCAAAAGACAAAGAAATTCATAGTACTTTTTCATTTTCTAGCTCTTCTTTACTTGTCCCCGTCACCCCATTCCTACTTGTAAGGTATACAGTGGTCAAGGTGTGAGAAATCAATAAAAAGACAGACACAAAGGACCAGTAAACAAATTTCAGCAGTCCAAACCAACGTGTGATTGAGTGCTGTCAAAAAGGTACAAAAAGGCTTCATTTTTTACCTTTCTCCTTCTTTTTTCTCTGTATTTAGAGATGAACGAGATGTGCGTTCTCTATATGCACGTCTAATATTACCTCCGCTGATACTGTTGGGGCAAGGGACGAACAGAGCACCGGCGCTGTTGTGTTTAAACATCAAAATGACTTCTTGGACCCCAAAAGTCCAAAAATAAAGATCTTTTGGTTCAAGTGATTTTTTGGCCATTCATGTACTTTCATTGGCATCTATTTCTGTGGTTTAAATGTGAACATCCTCAAGGTTTGAGTGCGGCTAGTCTAAACTGTAGATAATAACTGTGCAATTAAATGGCTAACAAGCCTTCCATGCTGCGATTTCATCATTTGTTAACTGCTTTTATTTCTAATATTGTAACAGAGAAAACAAACACAAAAATATACAAGAAACACCTGGATACAAACGACTTCCATGCTTTTCTTTTATTGACCTTTGTGGTAATCTGATTTAGCCTTTTATTGATTGCAAGAATTTTCAGCATCAAAAAGAAGAGAGAAAAAAGCACCAGCTATAAATTTTCATTGATGACTATATGAATAGTGTGTGCTGCATAGATTGATTGCTTGGTTGTATGTATTAATATCACTACTCTTCAACACCTCTTATACGATTAACCTCTATCCAAACTTAGCAATATAAGTAAAATGTATAGTTTGGTCGACTTAGCTAAGCCAACCTGTGTCCATATTCATGTCTATATACTTCTATCCAAGGCAAGCAACAACATTAGATGTTACAGTCTAGTTGTTAGCTCTCTTGCTCATTAGGCTGTCTATCCGACTTGATTCCAAAGCCTATGCTGTTCTATTCCATTAATAAGAGTAGAGAAAATTAAACAACGAGCCAATTTAAAAGATAATACTTTTCTTTATGAATTTTTCTTTTGGGGTTCTGAGTGACCTAATAGCAACACGCAATTGGCAACGATATGTCTCAGGTGTAGGGTTCTTTTTTTCATAAGCTCTAAACAATTTTTACTCGCCTTTAATATAGCTCCTTAAAAGGGAATAAGAAAGAGAAAAGATATAGATTCCAAATGCCATATGCATCATACGTACGCATTTACCATCAGAAAAGTTAAAGAAAAGAAGCAGCGGTCCGGTCTTGAGAGATTTGAAATTGATTGAGAAGTGCAGAAAAAAGTAATTTTGCATACTATGTAAATAAAAGTATACATCAAATCCTGTTGTGAAGACTCTCGCTCTGTAGCCTAAGAAATAGCTGTGCTATAGTAAAGTATATCTCTCCTCTATTTTTTGTATTTACTACTAACAAGGATAAGAAATACAGGTGCTTCGTCAGGACAGTCTTCTTTAAAAAGACCAATCTCATCTTTCATTAGATTTCATAACTTCACAAAGTCAGGGTAGCGGCAATTGTTTTCTTTGATCTGGTTTGAGCCTTTAATCTCAATGTGAAGCAGATGGTGTTCACAATATTGTACACTACCTTCATGTCATAGCCAAAACCCAATCATTCTCTTTTCATATTGCTTCCTCTACTTTCATCCCTATTACTATACATTTTTCAATAAGCATAAAGCAAAGGTTTCAAGTCAAAATAATGAATATTATTGCCAAATAAGCAACTCCTTTCTTGCCCAAATACAACGCTGTAATTACCTTCTTTCATAAGAAGTTCTAGTATTGGTTGAATAAGTCTTCTCGTGAACTCATTTCTTGAAGTTTTCTTTTTTTGTTTTTTTTTTGGTACTGGATAGTTGTATTCGGTCAAGGTATTTTGTATATGTAACCTACCTTCAATCTTTAAAAAAAAAAAAAGCTTCAATCTTTTGCTTCTCAAATATGTTTTTAGCTCTTAATTGGATGATTTGTCACATCTGTAAGAAAAAAAGATACTGCTAGAAAGAAAGAATAATCTGAAAAGGGTTTATCGAGTTTGATAAACACAAATATATGACAATGAATATGATGAAATACATACCTTTCTTCTAAGCAATATCTCTTCTGTATGGCATCCAAACAGTAAAAAGTGTTTATTACTCTAATCCAAGCAGAGAAAGAATCGCTTCGATATTGCAGAAGAAGTGGATAGTACTAAGACTTAGTTTACTACGCTTGTCGGCGAATATCATTGGCTTAATATCCCCCTAAGTGTGCGTAGACTGCTTCATGTACTTTTTGGTGCATCAAACTGTAGTGTATAACGCTAATAATGACTGTACGTTTCTTTCTATTTTGCGTTGATGCATTGATACACTGTTCAGAATAGGTGGTAAGCATTTGCCTTTGTTACTTCAACACCAGCAATAACCATTTGATTATAACAAGTACGAGAAAGATCAACTAAGTCTGTCTGGTTCATAGTCAAAACAGTTTATGCTGTGGCTACGACAAACTCATGCATAAGCAGAACATTAAAAGCTTTCTAAAATCTTCATTTGGCATTCAAATAGATAATTCACTTAAGTAAACAAAGCTATTGAGGACTAAATGACAACCATCAGCTATGATCCTTAAAGTTGTTAGATTTCTCTACATTTTTTCTTCATTGCTCTCATTTAAATTATACACATGGTCTTTGAATCATAAACAATCGACTTCAGTTCATCAAAATAACTTGAGTGTATGCCTATCGTGTTGAAGCTATCCTCTTTTATAAACATTTGAATGACAATAAGGTATAGTGGTTGTGTTAAGGCAAACAAAAAAAAAGGACTACTAATTGAAAGCTCTGGCTCATCATATTTGGAGAGTCATTCACCAATTTTAGTATGACTATGAAAACTGGCAGGCTCCATAGTAAAGATGATCCCTAATCCTTGGGAGTATTTTCTTTTAAGTGATTTAATTAACGGCTTCCTTCCTTTAGAAGCTTATACTGAGCAAGCTTTTGTGAGATCAAATGTTAGTTAATTACAGCAGTTGCTCCATTTAAAGGTGTTCTATTTAAGGGCATTCTCGATATAAAGGTGGGTTTCTAAAAGGCATTTATCAACACAAATTCTGAGCCCAATTCTATTTAAGGGTGAGATTTTCAAGATTTTTGGCTACCCTTAGATATAGCAGCTACTGTATTAGGCATAAAATAGTATGAAACAAAAGAAAAAGAAGCCGAGTTGATTGCTGTACGCGAGCAATCGAAACTTGTGTATCCATGGGCTCAAGCCTGGGTACCGAAATTTATATTCATGCTAATGTGCGTTGACTGAAATATACAAAACGTTCGTATTAAGATGCTTTTCTTTTTATTCATTCGTGACAAATTATTCAAAAGAGTTCTCTGATGATTTTAATTTTTTTGATTGAGATGCTCATATTGTTTGTTCTACACAGAGATGCTCTTTTCTTCATATTTCGCACCTTTCGAACAGTAAAATAATGCATTCGAGATGTATGGATTAAATTGACTCTAGTATGCAAGTTGCACTCAAGTCGAGCTATTGATTTTGCAGCACAAATATCAAGATGACAGTATACCCGGCAATTACCTCTCTCAATTTGTACTTGTCATTAAAAAAAAAACTTTGGATCAAGGTTAGCTGAATTTATAATGAAAAGTTATTTAGGAATACATTCCTCCAAAGTCAAATTGCGCCAATCCTCGCAAGTACTGCACTTACAATCTTGTCTTAACTTGTAGAGCAATTTTTTATAAAAAGCACTTTCGACTGGTATTATCAAATCATCTATCTTTGATTCTTCTTGCTTCGAAATGATTTATTACCGGATGGCTTCTTTTGGTGAATGGCATCAGATTGTGACTTTTTTTTATCATTCTTGATTTCTCTTTCTTCTCGCTTCATAGATCAGAATCAGAAATTAGGATTACAGAAAACAAAGAGCACAAGCTAGACGATATGCTGTTTAGATACCATTGAAATAGATAGTAAATATCCTTGACTGGCATAGAATTATCTTTTCAGACAAAGTTATGATCGAGCTGGCTACCATTGAAAACGCTGTTTATTCGATAGCTTTCAAACCCACCAAGAAGAACACTGTCGAGCACATTGTCTTTATCACAAAGTAAGACAAATAGGTTGCTGACACTCAGCTTTTTTACAATGCCAACAGGTCTATATTTGTATTTTTCTATAGCATGAAAAGATCTTGTACCTTCATTAGAGAAGATACAGATTTCCTTAGTATACTTAAGACTACCAAATCGTTTCTTGTAGCGAGTGGAATAACCTCTTTGCTACATTTCTTGAGACACTGGTTAATGTTCAGCAATTATCAAGATTGCACTTGTCAAAAGTTTAATCCAGTCCATTAGGGACTCAGTAACGAACTACTTGAATCTAATGCTATCTATAAATTGTTTCCTCAAGCATTTCTTATTTTAGTGGTCTTCGTTTCAACTAGCTCATAGCTAAGATAAAGCAAGTTACAGCGTTTGAAGGAACGAAAAGTGTGAATTGAAAGCTGTACCTTCGTGGCTTATTTCATAGTATTCATTCCCCGATTGCACAATTTTTGTGTGACAGAGCTCAATTATCTGGTTAAAAACCAGTAAGTAGGTTCTTCAAGCTGAAAACACCAAAAAATCTCCGTCATATAAACAAACAGGCTTTCTTGATTCTGTTTAGAATTTTCGCTTCTAGTAAGTACTGACTAAGAACTATCAACTTTGTTCCCACCCCCTCTCCCTTTTGCCTTGGCTCCTTGTTTATAGTCTCAACAACAAGCATGTATCTACTAACTTGCCAGGTTTAGTTAGGTAACTAAAAGATGAATCAAAGACAGTTCAAAATTATATCATATAGTAGATTCTGGTATTGGCATCTAGTTTGAGTTATTGATTACAAGTAGCACAGATGTGTTGATAAAGTATAGAGCCATAATAATAGCTCTAATTTTTTTTTGTTTTCTAAAAAAATTAACTCGCTCTCCTGTCTGTCGAATTTTCTCTTCTTGATTTCTCCTTAATTTACTATTTTTGTCATGTCTGTTGGGTCACCTATCATTCCAAATATGTACAAATATATATTTGAAGAAGAAAAAAAAGTTGCATTCCCGTCATATTAGTAGTGAAATTAGCTGTTGTACTTTCAAGGTAGCGATCTACAGCAAGCTGTGATTTGCAATGTCTGAATCGTTAAACTCAACTTCTGGATCGCAAAACTCCGCTGAGATTGACTGAGTTGTAATCGACAAACTTATCTGAGTCCTAATCGAGATCAGTCTGTTTCTTTGATTTATTTTAGTTTACTTAATGTCAGCTATAAAACCTTGAGATTCGGTCTGATTATGACATACAGCTGAAACCGAATAGGGTTTTTTCAAGTACACAGTATATATCCCAAAACAAAGAAGAATATGACTGCGGCCTGATACGTTTAGAAATAAAAGTCAGAGTTCACTCTGTCAGTAATCTACTCGTCAGAATGGCCAAAGAAAGAAGAAGAAAAAACACTCGGAAATAACCATTTATTTTGATCCTTTTGTCTTTTGTTGTGCTACAAAAAGTGAATGTCACAATAATTGGCGATATCTGGAACCACGACTTCTTTAGTAATGCAATTATCGCGATAACTGAAGATCAATCTTGCTTTGGGTTACTGCTCTAAATAGAGATGACTGTTTCACTTATTAGGAATGACAAAAAAAATTACACTTTGATAAATCATAGACTACAACTTTAAATACACGCACATACACCGCACAAATCCATACAAATTACACACACACACACTTTTATATTTATATACATGTGTGTGTGTATTTATTCACGCATACATTAGATTTTTTTTTCTCTTTCTTTTGTAATGATTATCTAATTCTAACTTCTTTTTTGTGTGTCTGTTGATTCTTTTTCACTTTTCTTCTTTGTTATATATCTTATTATTACACACACAAAAATGGACATCTCGAAAATGTGTATTGACTCATCTGAAGGAAATGTTGCGAAATCGCCTTCTACCTCATCCGAAAGGTAAACCACTTCGTCCTTCTCTCTCTTTTTTTTTTTATTGCCCTTGTAAATAATCTCTATTTTTTTTTATATGGTCGATATTTGTTTATTTAGGGATTCTTTACCTTCTCTAAGTGAATTGCCTCTTTACAACAACCCAATTGTAAATAATCAAGTATACCACTCAACACCATTTAGCAATACTTCCCCGACGCAAAACCAAAAGCAACATTATCAACAGCAATATCAACTTCAGCATCAATATCTAAAGCCTTATACTCACTCGCCTTTACGATCTGCCTCAGAAGATATCCATATGTATTCACATCCTAGCCCACATATGCATACAAGCCCACATCCTACACCACCACCTACACAAGCTTCTTTTCAGAAGAACACTTCAAAGCAGCCTTCTGCTCTACCTCCGCTTATTAATCGCAGGCCGCTCGCACCACATATTGTAGCACAAGCACCACCTCCTTTATCAACACTTACTGATGATGGCGAAATGTTAAGACTTGTAAATATATACAATATACTTGATTTGCTTATTCAAAAGAAGAAAGCACATTTGTTAATTTTTTTCTTTATTTTTTTAAAAAAACAATTATGTGAAAAGATCATTGATCAGTGTACAATGATTCATCAAAAAGTAGGAAAATATCGTGTAGATCCATTACGAGAATCTGAGCGCAACCAAATTATTGATGAAGTATTTGGCACGACAGAAATATTGTTAAGATCCTTGAAAGACTTTCAAGCAAGACAACAACGCAACAGCTTAATAGACGATGACATGCACAACCATAATAGATCAAGCTTCTATGACGATGATGTGAATATCATGAATGTAAATACATGCTTCAAAATCAGTTTCCATGTTACTAAGTTTCGGCGGTTAAATAGGAAGCAACAAGCGAAGAGTACAAAATGATTAGACAGGCAAGAAACCTTCAAGAGTCCACTCGTCCTAAATACCGTAGAAGAAGTGTTTGTATACTTAAAGGCTTTTTTGATAGTACCTTTTTCTCATTGCTTTACCATAGAAACGTAGTATGGTAGGGCAGCGATGCCATTCTTGCAATACTTCAGAAACACCCGAGTGGAGAAGAGGGCCAGATGGTGCTCGTACACTTTGCAACGCATGTGGTCTGCGTAAGAATTAAAAGAAGAATATGTAGTTAAACACTAAAAGCGAAAAAAAAACTCACCCATTTTTCTTTTGTTAGATTATTCAAAACTATTAAGAAAAGGCTCCCTCACTGTTCAAACACATAATTACATGTTGGAGTCAACTTCTGAATCAAATAGAATTCAGCCTACAATGCCATATTCGATACAACAGAGAAAATCTTCTCCCCATTTACCCACTGAACCAACCAGTCTTCGAATAACCGAATTAAAAGAGACAGAAGAATAATGAAAAACTGCTTACATGATAGAATAGACTTTTTTTGTTATCATTATTATTTCACAAAGGCATTTCCATTTGTGGTCAGCTCAGTAAATCTTGATTTAAAAAAATTGTGCCAGAGTATTAGAATCCACTCAGCACGGTCAAATTGAAGAAGAGAAAAAGAAAGAGAGATAGAGATAGAGAAAAGAAGGTGTGAATTGAATCTAATGATTTAATTCTTTGATTCTCTCTCTTTCTGGTCTTCTTTACGACTATGGCTTAACGATAAAAAGAGACTGGCCCAAGACCACTTGTACAACGTAAATAAGATTGGCGCCATCATTTGTTTGTGCTTTCGAAAAGCGGGAAGCCGGTATGCGCAGATGTGTCTGCAACAATACTCCTTAAATGACCATAATCTCGATTAAGACGAGAAAAAAAAGAAAACAGATTTACATAGATCAAGATCGTTTCGTAGTGCCAAACATTTGGCGCAGAAGTACAACGACTATAGAAAGAACTAGAAAATGTCGTTCATTGTTTTCAGCAAGCTATGTTTCATGAACTTTCTTCTTTTTCTTTTTGACTTACTGATAATAGAATCTCTTCTTTCCAAGAATGTAAACAGTTAAGAGCCAAGTGGTTGTTTTATTGCCATTTTAAAGAGACATGTTTGATAGATCAAAATTGTGATATTCTTAGGGTTTCGCTTTTTTTACTATTTGTTTGCTTCTTTTTGTGAATTTGTTAGCCTTCAATTTAAACTGGAATGGTTTGTCTCAGCACAATCTTTCGTTTATCAGATACAAAAAAAAGGTTTGTTCAGATAGCATGAAGCAGATTGAGTTTTTGCCCCTAAACTTGATTTGACATTAAGGCTGTGAATTACCATTCCCTCGCCTTGCTCTTTGCTTTTCTTTAAGTGAAAGCTCCAAACACTATAAGAACGCCAAAAAGATTTTGCGTTCTTATTTGAACGATTTACATTGGATTCAAAGTTTGAAGTTACCTGAGGGACTACTTAGATATGTTTCCAAGTTAAAAAACAAGAAAGTAAGTGTTTCATAGCTAAGTTTAATTCATTTCTAACATACAATCAGCATCCACTATCGGACTTGAAGGACAAGGTATCGTCTCACCTGCCCATTCACATCAAAAATAATTATGGAACAATCAATGTGACAAAGGTAAAAAAAAAAAAAAAAAAAAAAATAGCGACAATAGAAAGCTCACTATAATACTTTCTTCTCAGAGACAAACAGTAAATAACTATCACCAAGCCAACGATGTAGTAACAAGCAGCACTTCGGCAACACCTAGTAAAAGGGATGTCAATGAAGATGCAGAAGAAAAGGTAATTTTATAAGCTTCTTTAAATAAATGCAGTTATTTAAAGCCATAATAGGACTCCTTCAATTTCGAATGGAAGACATTCTTGCTCAAGGCTGAAAATGACGATTCCATTCATGAGTACAGGTAAACCTGAATAAGTAACATACAATATATATATGTATTGACATTTTCGTTTCATTTAGCCCTGCCAAACATGGGATCATCTGCAGTGGCGACAACGTTTCTGGAAGCCCACATTATCCAGCAGAGATCTATAATGAGTATAGAGAGAAGAAGAAGAGCAGTCAGAAAATATACTCGATGGGTCAAGAAGTGTGTTCATACATTGACCAAGTAATTGACAGTGTAATCATCCATATTTTTTTTTTTATTTTTTGTTTACGTATGCATCTTTATTTATTCATTATTTATTCATTTAACAGGACTGCCTGAAAGAGTTCAAGAAGAATATTGCAAACATACCCGTCACTGAAGACACCAGCATTGATTCGCAGGTTCTTTTTCTGGAAGAAATCTTTGCAGCTTCGTAAGTAATCCCTTGTTTTATTTCAATATGTATGCATATCTGATTTAAATGTATCCTTGTATTCAGGTTGAAACTGTATAAGATCAACGTACCCCTAAGCCACAACGAAGCAATAGAGACTTTTGGGAGAAAAATTCAACGCTCTTAGGTTACCCTATAAAGAAATAACTCCGCAAAAGGTCACGTTATCTAAGAGCGAACCTTATTCAGGACAACTTCCTAAGAGTGCTGAATAAGGTTCACCCTTCCGTCGGTATATGAATCTAAGCAGTTCTATTGGCTGAAATTCGGTTCCGACGAGCAAAAATGAGCAAAAAATGAATAGAAATCAGTATTGAAGAAGGAAGAGTATGGTCGTTGTGATTTCTCAATTTAACTAGCAGTGACATGATAATTTGAGTAGAGCACTAAATTACTATGATCTACATTGCTGCCAACCCAAATCTTGATATTTTATATGATAAATCAAGCAATTGACTATTCATTTTCTTTAATGGTTTATCCTATATTCCTTATAAAAAAATAAAGATTGAGCATAGAAATGAAGCAAAAGAGAAAAGTGCATCTGCGTTACGGAATAAGTGTGTTCATTGCAGAGCATTTGATTCTTTTAGTGTCTTTATTAATTGACTGATTAAATACCTTACAACATCTACAATCGAACTGCTGCTCTCAAGTAAGATATAGTCTAGTAGATTGCATGAAATAAGCTAGATTATAGTCTTGATATTATATAGTACTGCTAAACACAGTCATAAACAAAACTTCTCTCATTAACATCATGTACTCAATGGAAACAGTCTTCTTTAAACATCAGGAAATGAGTCAAAATACAAAACAAACTAAGCTCAAATCATCAGCAATTCTGCCTGGAAGTATTCTCATAATTATTGAGTAAAAACATTGCATTTCTATATTAGTTTTTATTGCTTTTACAGCCAAATATCCCAAAGTAGATGTGAATTGCTTCAGGGCTGAAATCTGATTGCTCAATTCATTCAAAGACCGAAGAGCGATAAATTTTTGAAACAAACGGAGTTTAATTGATAGACGTTCTACCGAGACATCTGAGTTTTGTCTCCCAAAAGTCTCTAATTTTTAACAATTAGAGATATATTTAAAAAGTTTCACCCCGAAATTTATCTGTGATTGACAACTATTCTGCAGGAAATAGACTTGGATGAATCAGGATCTCATGGTTAGAAAGCTCTTTTTCTTCCCAAGCATACTATGACATCCTGTTTCATTCAAGTCTATTTCCTGCAGAATAGTTGTCAATCACAGATAAATTTCAGGGTGAAACTTTTTAAATACATCTCTATAAGCCAATTTACTTTTGACTTATGAATCTGCCCTTACTTTTAACAAAGGATTCAAGGAGACTCATTTCGCTTAGCCGACTCATTTTTACAACTTACTGATTCATACGTCAAATATCACAGAAGAGCTTCGATCAATGACAAAGCAGCTAAAGAGAAAAGGGACGTTTGTAGATAACCGTTATATCTATAAGGCTGATCGTGTAGTACGTCTTCAAGAAGCTCATGACATTGAGATTTGCGTGGTCGAAGTGTCAAATGAATATCTGAATGACGACAACAGAAAGATACACTTCGACCACCACAAGGCAAGCTATGGCTGTCTTGCAATGCTCAAGACTATAGCTGATCAATATACATATGCATCAGTTGATGTCTTTGAGCAGTTGAAGATCTATTTCGTGCATGCAGCAGGTAATGAACATTTCGTTATGGCTATAGCATAATCTAATCATTTCACTATTTGATAGGCAGCAAAATTAGGCTTTGGTCTCTCTGCTACCAAGACGAAATGTTTCATTTCTGGAGAGAGGGTGTGCTCAACATTGAGCCAAAGTTCGAAGACAAGGAGATGTATCAGCAAGATGTGATAACTTTCTATTGGACTTTCAAGGTATGTATATGCATCATATAAAAATTTAAAAACAAAAAAGTACATACTAATATGTACAAATATTTCTAGTGCAAATTGGAGGAAAGCTTAGATACAGTAAAGATGATCCAAGATTCTCACAAAATCAACAGAAAGAACAATAGATACAATTCTGGAGAGACCCCCCCCCCAGTTATTATCACGGATAATCAATCCTGATATAATCAAATTGACCGAAAATGAACACAAGAAAGCCATGGCAAATTTAGGACCATTTGATTCACCTGAACATGATTAGTGTAGAAATAAATTTGTTTTTCCTTGTTCATTTACACTTTATTCGTATTTCCAACTTGTAGTAATTGGGGTTTATCGAATAAAGGACAAAACAAGAAAGTACTTTGATAATCTCTTTATTCTTAAAAAGTGGAATAATGTTTCTAAGCTAAATAATACAGTGGTTTATATACATTTTCTAAAGTTGGTGTCTACTCATATGTGAATGGTTTTTACTAATCCTTGTTCTCATAAAATATAAGGGAAATAATCTTTATATGACGGTTGAGGTCTTCTTCCAGTGTTCTACCATTGTCCTGTAATGTTACCGTTCCTGAATACAATGGAATTAGGACTTTAAATATGGGACGACCTGATTTAGAGCTTGTGTAATTTTCTCTGCCCTTTTTATTCTGAGTAAGCATTTAATGCTTACTTTGTCTTATATTCATATTAGCTTTAACTCTGTACATTATGTTAAGCTTCTAGTAGTTTTGATTGTATTGTATTTTGAATAAATGATCCTTTTATTTGTCATCATTTTCAATATCTAGTTTTATGTCTTATATGGTGAAATCACCACACAACTTACCTCTTCTAAGGGAAGAGAAATTATTAAAGGGTTTAAAAGAGAGCTTGTCTCCTTTTGGAGAGCTCCTGGATGTTGGAATTCTCTTGGAGCCTGAGACAAAAACTTATATGCGTGCTGGCTTTGCTGTCCCTAATATCAAGCATACCAGCGATAAGGCATTCGCCCCTTTGATACATATCGTCGGCAAAGCTGTCATGTCTGGGGGGGAGAGAAGATTTAGCAATTTAAAGCAATTAGAGTTTATGTAACACTTACAACCTTGCTCATCACGCTTCGTGTGCAGCCAATACACCGCTTCTTGTACAGAAGGATGCTGTTTTGTGATTAAATTCAGTGTTGGAGGGACTGATGGTTTGAGAGAAAGCAGGGAGGGTTTGCTGAAAGAGCAAAGTTGTAATCCCGGAAATGGCAATAGCAAGAGCAGACAGCTTGTCACGGCCACTTACACCACGACCATTCCTGACAGATGGGCATTCAGGGTTCAAACAATGGAATGCGCCTTTCATGTTTCTATATACTGTTTTGCCTTTCACTTGTATGAGCTGCTTTGGATGTTGAAGTTTGTGAAAGCAATAGACACATGTCTGGGAAGTATAGTTTTCATTGGTAATACTGACTGTTGTATAGCGGGCATGGTTATCCTGTTTCCAAGTTTCACCATAGCGCAAGTGCCGCTTGATTCTGGAGCCAACACCCATACCTCTATCACCAATCATCATAACCAACTGCTTTTGGGGTGGCCAAAGTCCTGCCTTCTGCTTGCCTTTTCGATCTTTGACTGCTACTACCTTAGGGTTCAACCAAAGACGTTCTCGAGCACAAACACGGTCTTTTGACTTCTTCATAAACATTTCTCTTTTCATATCACCCTTCTTCATCTTGGAGAGATCCATGTTGTACAGCCCATTGGCAGCTATAGCAATACTTTGCTTTTACTGATAATTCGTCCTGTAAGGAAGCAGGAGTGATAGAGTTGTCTTTCTACAAAGCTATCTCAAGTATCACCCTAATACATCTTTCATGAGAATGCGATCTTCCCCCCCCCCCAACTCTTTCAATACTGTTTCAAGTTTAGATTTCTTGGTAGTTAAATTGACTGTGAGTGGGGACAACTCCAGATACATCAGAAATATCAATTTGAGGTTACTTGTCTTGTCAACAACCCATGTTAATAGCTTTGATTTAAAAACATACAAGAGGTATATTGCAAATTTTGATGCGATTTGCCAAGAAAGAAGTTTTGCATAAAAAGGTACGGTGCGTTTTGTGAATTCTCGAAAAACCTATCCTTTGTTGTTGTTGCTTTTTTTCTTAGCTTTCTAATTATCTGTACAATGGCATAAAGCTTACACCTCAAGCCAGGAAACGCAAGATATAACTTATGTAAACAAGATACTACTTACTAAGTGAAGAAAAGCAACCTCGACTAAAGAAAAAAAAAAGACAATTTAGTTGACTTAAAAATGCTACTGTGCTGTGGCACCAAAACTCCTTTCAAATGTCTACCTAGCAGCTGACGAGCCAATCAAGAGCAAGGTTTTTTGGTGCGATTAATTGCAATTTTTTCAGACATCAGATCGCTTTTTTTTTTTATATATGCATATTATGAACCCTCAGTTATCCTTAAGCAATCCGTCAACGACCACTATTAGCTCTCAGGAAAATCAGAAAGAAGCAAGTTCCAGTAGCGATTCGGAATGCGAAGACATCATCAATATAGAATCACTTACTTCTGTTTCAACGGAAGCAGATGATTCTTCTAACATGGTAGAAGCATTGAGCAAAGTATTTTATGTGGGCGCTAAATTCAGAAGCATGGAAGAACTTCGCGGAACAGCACAAGCTCTGGGCAGTCAATTTAACTGTCCAATCACTACTGCCAAGAGCAGCAAGGACAGCTATATTGTCTTGCAGTGTAAGCATAGTGGCAATTATAGAAAGGCCAGGAAGATTGTTAAAGAAAAAGAAAGAGAGGAAGAAGAAGAAGAAGGTAATAACAAGACAAGATCAGTTGAGCGAACTAAACAGTTCAATACGAATGATTGTATAGCAAAGAAGAGGGCTAGGCATCATAGGTCCAGTAGGATACAATGCCCTTTACGTATTTATGCTTCTATAGGACGTGACTATGATAAGCGTTGGGAAATCCGTCAAGCCACTCTTGAGCACAACCATGATTTGAGCAGTGACTTGACAACCTATGCCAAGTTTAGGAAGCTTGCTCCCAAAGACTTTCGCTTTGCTTGTGACATGATGAGGAGAGGAGAAACGCCTAGTGCTGTTTTAAAGGTAAGCCTTGTTTGTCTATATTGTTGTCATATCTAGTTTTCATTTCAGTGATACTGTACTTGAGAAATGATTATTTGATTGACAAGATAGTCCCTTGATAAAAAAAACAAAGATCCCCCCGAAATAAAAGAAGAGTGGACAATGTGGCTACATGCCTTTTTTTTTTTGCCTCCATATGTGTCGTGTTGCCCTTTTTTTTGAGACTAGAACTAGCTAATTTTACTAAAATTTTACTTGTATTGTGGCTAGGTGTTGACAGAAAAAGGAGTTCACAAGGGTGTCACTGCAAGCGATTTACATAATATTCAGCAACGTTTCTGTCGAAATATATTTTCTGATAGGCCAGAGTTCATTTCTAATTCAGCACACCTTGACCATCAAGCGCAAACCATGACAGACAGCGATGAAAGAGTGAGTGCTAATATAAAATTCCAATCGCGAAGGCTTCAAGGGTTGATTCCATACTTGACAGCTGAAGAGAAATTACGTCTTGCAAACGACTTGAATGCTCTGTTTAACAAATATGCAAAAGACTAAACAAGCTTAAAACACTATTCCATCTCCCCCCCCCCTATTATATGACAATAACTTTCATTAATAAAAATCAAGATCCCCAAAATAAACCATGTATAGAAAAGGGGCTTTCAAAAAAGCAAAAAAAAAAGAAACCCTTAGGTCGGGAAGCACAATAGAAAGTCAACTGTATCTTAGCCAAACATTCCTCTTCTAGAAAAGGGCTTGAATATAAAGCAAATGCCATGTCATTTTAATTGTTCCACCAGATGGAAATGATGGCTGCAAAATCATCCTTGTACAAAGTCAAGCCTGAAATGCTTTCCTTTCACATTGTCTCGATGATTTCAAAATGAACCAAAAAGTTACTGATGTCTATAGCAAAGTCGTTGTTTGCTATGCAGTCGACAATTTTTTCTTTACTGTTTCCTTCTTATTGTCCCATTGCTTTGTAATCATCTATACGTTGTCAGCCGCAAGCCCAACTTACTGTTTTCATAAAGCAGCTGTCTAAAAGGTTAGAAATGGAGTTGAAACCCCCAAAAAGAATTGCCATGAGGAAGAATAGAACTATCCATGTAAGGTAACTTGGTTCTTATATCTCCGTTCTTGAAAAAAAAATCATTGCATATTTTACCAAAAAGATTCAAAATTGGCATTTGATTTTTTTACACCAAGTTTGAAGTTTTATCGATGAAGCACAGGATGACAACATAAAATCTCTCTTGATACAATGGCTTGTTGTTCCATGAACTCACTATTTTAAGGAGCATACAGCTTTATAGTTTGCCTTTGTTTGCTGCTGAACAAGACAAGAACGAGTTGAATACATATCCTGCTAAGGTGACTCTAAGCAAGAATTTTCGTATCATTAATTCAGGAAAAGGAAATAGGGGTCGTTTTGATGGGGGGGAGGGTATGATATTCTAGAGTTACAGGACAAGATCTGTTGATTGATTTTTTAAAAAGGACACGCTCAAGACTAAAGAGTTTTATAGTAGGCAACTTTTTCCCCTTTTTCATTGATTTTGTAGACATAGAATTGATAAAAAAAAAAGAAATGAAACAATTTATTTGTGCTGTGATATACACACATATTTATATAAATGGGGGATGCAAAAAGAAAAAAAGACGATATGTAAAATGAAGTGGGATTTTTGTGCGTGCTTCTAATATCAAGAATAAAGAGCAATGAGTTCTACGATATATATAAATAAAGAATAGATGAATAGAAGAGAATTAGGCAAAAGCAGAAACAGTAGATTGTTGCTTAACATTGCTAATAGAAGCATGGAATCCTTCGGTTTCGATCTTTTGAGCACGGACATGCTTCAAGAATTCTTCAAACAAGTAATAAGTGTCTTGAGGTCCGCCCTTAGCTTCAGGATGGAATTGGACTGAGAAAATGGGCTTACTTTCATGTTGGATGCCTTCGTTAGAACCATCGTTGGCATTGACAAACAAACGCTTCCAGTGTTTGGGCATACTTTGATCGTTCAAGGCATAACCGTGGTTTTGAGAGGTGATGTAACAAAGACCGGTATCGACGTTTAAGGCAGGTTGGTTGTGACCACGGTTACCAAAAGGCAACTTGTAAACTTCAAGACCAGCAGCCATACCGAGCAAGAGGTTACCCATACAGATACCAAAAATAGGCTTGTTTAATTGATCAATAGCTGTCTTCAAGTGCTTGATAGTCTCGGCACAAACAGTAGGAGAACCGGGACCGTTAGAGATAAAGAAACCATCAAACTGATCAGCAACAGCATTGAAGTTAAAGTTATAAGGCAAGACGGTAACACTAGCACCACGACTAGCAAGGCAACGGAGGATGTTTTGTTTGACACCACAATCAATAACAGCAATCTTGAGATCACCCTTGGGGTTGTAAGTAACAGGGACCTTGGTAGAGACCTTGGCAACTAGATGTTCATTGTTGGGGTTGGGGAATTCCAATGTGCTGATGTTGTCAACGGATGATTCTTCACCAATACAAACTTGAGCCAAAGTGGAGCCTTGGTCACGCAAGAGTTGGGTCAAAGCACGGGTGTCAACACCGCTGATGGCAGGGACGTTGTAGCGAGCACACCATTCACCCAAGGATTCAACAGCAGTCCAGTGAGAGTATTCAGTAGCGTAATCGTTGACAATGATACCTTGGACTTGAATGGCATCGGACTCAAAGTACTTGAGAAGACCAAATTCATCTTTTACTTGGCCGGGAACACCATAGTTACCGATCAAGGGTTGAGTGAAGACTAGGATTTGACCAGTGTAGGAAGGATCGGTCATGGATTCGGGATAACCGACAAGAGAGGTAGTGAAGACAGCTTCACCAAATGTAGAGACGGGAGCACCAAAAGAGGTACCATGGAAGATTTGACCAGTCTTCAACTTGAGAGAGGCAGGAGTAGCAGTAATAGGAGACATTTTGTTGAGTAATAATTTAGAGGTTATCAGAGGATTTCCAGACTAGAAATGAAAGCAAAGGATGTTAAGATATGATTGATAGAATTAGAGGAGTTCCAATGATTTACTTTGATCGCAAATATAATCGGCAGAGCACTTTTCGTAGGCGTGAATATACATAAATTTACGTTATAAAAAACGATTTAAAACTAATTACCCTTCTTCTTTAGTTGATTGATTGAAAGGTCTTGAACTTTAAAAAGTATTCAATTCTTAAAAGAAGAAGAGAGAGAGATAGAAGGAGAAAGAAAGAATGAAGATGTGGAGAAGAATGATTATATAGGTTTATTTGATCAGTGTGTGACTGGCTCTGACTGATAATAGATACTTGTTTGGTCTATTTTATTCACTATGTGTCATAAAACCATAATTGTCCAAATTATGCCTCCGCTTGAGGTAGTACAAAATTAAAGATAAGCGAGTAAGGGAACCAACAGAATCTATCAAAAAAAAAACAGATGAGCAATCACCATCTTTATCTATCGCTTACATAGATGTTGCAAGAAAAAAAAAATTTTTTTTTATGACATTTCAAGTGAAACAGTATTTAAATCGAATCTCAAACAGACTTTAGAGCTCTTTTTCTTCTTCTTTTTTTTTTTTTTTCTTTTTCCCTTTTTTTTCGATCTTCACTCAAGGCAACCATGGAATAACTATTTTTTCTTATTTCAATAAACAGCCAGTCCTTTCTTTTATTAAACAAAAGATCGCTTCAACTTTTCTTTATTGATAAAACACGATACAAAAACGCTTTATTTGTTTAGAAAAGTTCTCCCCCTTTTTTAGCTATGAAATGAGAACAAGACAGCAACTCAGCCTCTTCTTTTTTATTATGAACAGCTCAACAACAACAACACTGTATTTTTCATAGTGCGCAGAAACAAAACGATTAGGTTTCTTAGTTTTACATTTATCTAACGAGCTGGATTATCTCTTTCGTTTTGATTGGTTCAGAAAACAATCTATCCTTCAATAAGTAACTTTTGAAAGTTGTTTCAGACTTATCAACCATGTTCAGGGACTGACAAATGAAATGATACAATTGGATGTTTGATTTATCTCAATCAAGTTCATTTTATACGCTTAACATTCCACTCTTTGTCGAGTCTTTACCCTTAAGCTCAACAAGCGGATAAGTTTATTTCGATCTCTCAAGAAAAAAGAAGTACCATACAAGCTATAGGTGCTTTAGAAAAAAAAAATTTTTTTTTTTTACAAGGATAAGTACAAATTAAGTAAAGACTGATTCCCTCCTTTCCCCCCCAAAAAAAAAAAGGTGCATTTTAATGAATATAATCTATATTTTTTTTAAAAAAAGAAGGAAAAGGAGGGGGTAGGAAAGTATTCGAATGAACCAATAGGATAAATAGGGCAAGATGTAGATTAGCGAGAGGTTACTTGTCTATTTGAAAACCAATCAAGGCGACTGAAATACCAATACTAAATAGCTGTAAAACTTAAAGAACAAATCTGGTAGAAATAAAGAAAGATCATAGGCTTCCCCAACTCCCCTTCTTCTTTTTTTCTATTGCTAATAGTGTTGAGAAACAGCAGTGGATTCCCCCTAAAAAAGAAACATGTTTTATTTATTTTCTTAATCTTTTGTTTCCAAGGTATTGACAGCTTGTTACTCGTTTTGCCATAAAAATCATTTTTTAATTTAATTAGAGTAGCACGTCATTTCCTCTTTTAGGATGGTCAAGAACAAAGATAACCTTTTTTTTTAAAAATTAGTCTTTGACAACAAAAAGAGACATACGCGTCAGATCAAACGATACGGGTTGGTTTCAATACGTTCCTGATGTTAGAAAGACATGAATAAAAAAAAAGCCACTCCTCCCCCTTTTTTCTTTCATTGTCTCAAGCATCAACAATCTATTTTTTTATTTATATTTAAAGCACTCTTCGTCAATTCCAAGCTCAGACTAATATCTCACCTGGCCATTCTTAGCATAGTGTGCTTTCTTTTTTTTTTTTGGTTATCTTGTCAATTAAGCTACTAAGCAAGTAATGCACCAATGCCAGAAAAACTAAGAAAGGAAGGGAAAAGACATGTAATTATTCTACAAGACAGCCCATCTTTTCTTTCTCATGCTGATCATACTTGCTGTAGAGGTTTTGTTTGTAAATGAGTTTATATAGTTGCTTAGATATAATGTGTAGTTTACTTTGGATTTCAAGCGTTTTTTTTTTCTTTTCTTTAGAAGAAGAAAAAGACAGTATCAAGAACAACCAACTGATTTATTAAAAATGCAATGAAGGTATTGATGTTCTCCTCAGCATTATTCAAAAAAGTAGTACAAGACAACATCAGATTTATTTCACTCACTCTCTTAAATTCATCATTGAGAGAACATTTGCTTGAGTCTGTATTGATAACAGGTCTGAAAATAGACTGTCATACATACTTGAAATGACTTTTGTATGTTTATACTCTGCCTCTAATGTATTTCATACTGTCTATTTTTTTTGGTTTCAATTGATTGCTTAGAGTAAACAAGCTTTCTAGCAATGAATAAGCGTTTTGTTTAGGTAATCCTCCCATTCTGTACACTGTTGAGCACGATGGATTCCTGCTTCTCTACCCGAGTGAGCATAACTTTAGTATTCATGCCCATTCTTTCATATGGGATTCACAACTGTAAACAATAAAAGTCATGCAAAGACGCTCTCTCCGCTAGTTTAGCTTTTGAACTCGATCGAGAAAATTAAAAATGTGATTTATTGAGTTTTAATTTTTGTTTTGGTTGATTTCCCCCTTTCTCTTTTTTTTTCTTGATATTGAACAAATAAATTCGAAATGGCTGGTAAAAGAGAGAGAATCAATCATTTTCCTTTATGTCGTTCATTGTTTAACATGTAATGCCTACTTTATCTAGATTTCACAGACAAGACAGTGCTGATTACAGGTAAAGATTTCTATTGGACTTACTCTTTCTCTGCTTTAACTGACTTTATTAAATCAGGTGCAAGCGATGGTATTGGTAAAGAAACAGCCATTGGATTAATCAAACAGAACCCTAAACGACTCATTTTGGCCTGCCGTGAATCTGATAAGGCAAGACAAGCAAAAGAGCTGATCTGTTCTTTCTCTTCTGATACTCAAGTTCAACTTGAATGGATTGATTTAGCTGATTTAGCCTCTGTTCAAAAGTGTGTCAGTCGATTGATTCAACAGGCTATTGTCATTGATGTTTTGATCAACAATGCAGGTCTTATCACATCTCAAAAACGTGAAACAAAAGATGGATTTGAAATGCAGGTAAAAAAAAAAAAAAAAAAGAACAGTGGATGGTAGAGTCATCTTATTAAAAAAGAAAACAAAAAGTTCGGTACAAACTATTTAGGCCATTTCTTACTGACCGAGTTATTATTGAGACATGCATGTATTCATCCGGATGCAAGAATCATTCAACTCTCCAGCCATGCCATGCTGTTTGGTCACCTTGATTTCGATGACCTTCATTTTAAGCATCGTCGTTATACTGGCTGGAAAGCATATACTCAGTCTAAATTGGCCAATGTGGTCTATGCCAATTACCTTCAGCGCACACATCCCCAAATGACCACCTATTCTGTCCATCCAGGCATGGTGCGCACTCAATTTGCAAAAAACTCGGGTATCTTTCATGTGCTGGACATTCTGTTCTATCCCATCTTTTACTGTCTATCCAATTCTCCTGCTCAAGGTGCATCTACCAGTATCTATTTAGCACACTCTGAAGACAGTTTGGTAAGAGAAAAGGGTGGCCTTTACTGGATGAACTGTAAGCCATTTACCATGTTCAAGAACAAAGAAAGTCAAGATGTATCTGTTCAAGAAAAACTTTATATTTACAGTCAAGAAGCAGTCAAAGACTACTTTTTTTCTTTAGAATAGACAATCAAGTAACAATGCCTTCTTCTTCATCCTCTTCTTCATGATGGCGATGATGATCATCTTCATCATCTTCATTGTTTCTTTCTTTAAATCGGGAAGTCACATGATCATCTGCCTGGCTTTGATGCTCTTGTTTTTCTTCTTCCTCTTCTTCATCAGATAGACCCATATCCCCCTCATCATCTGAAGAAATATAACCTCTTTCCATATCCATTAAACGTTTCTGATCTTCAGTCTATTATATCATTAAAACGGGAGGGGAGATGTTATTGGTGAAATGATCCAACCTAGTCTCTTCACTTACCAGCACACTACGTTGTTGTTCTACTGTAGCCTGTAGATCCTTTAGGTTGTTTACTAGTTGAGATAGATTGGCTTTGCGGCTCTCAAATGTCTTTTGTTTGTTCTCTTTCTCCAATTGCAGTAACTGAATATCGCGTTCGAGTGCTTGAATTGATCTTTTTTTTTTGTTATTTAGAGAATCATCAGACTCATTCATTTCTTCTGTGTTCTGTGTTTCTCTTACTCATAATAAGTATCTCTTGTCTCAAAATTCATGATATCTCGAGCTACACGGTCATATTCTAATTTTTGATTTCTTGCTTGTTGTGCTTCCACTAGTTCAGCCTTGAATATAGCAATATCGGCTCCTGCCTGTGCCTGAATAATGGCTAACTGAATGTAAGTATAGGTAAACATGGGTTAACAAGTCAACTGTTACCTGTTTCATCTACTGTCTGTTGATAATCTTGAATATCTTTTGTATTGGCAGCTTGAATAGAGGGGACTCTCTCGAGGTTTATTTGATAGCCTAGTAATAGTACTAGTATGCCTTCTAGGCGACAGTGTCTAGTTCAAATAAGATCAGAAGAAGAAATCAAGGCGGATTGTAGGCTTACGCTGATTCGAGTGTGTCATCATAAAGATGACTTAGATACTCAAATGTCTTTTTTTCAATAGTTCTGACGTGTCTTTCATCAAGAGCTAAACGACTTTTTAAATAAGGCTCTATAAAACATAAAGTGTAAGAAGAGAAGAAGAAGAGAGAGAGATCGAGACAAGGTGTCTGAAATACCATCATCCATGTTTATAAAAAGAAGAAAAAAGTTTGTTTGATTTCAAGGAAAAAAAAACGCTTGAGTTTTAGAGTCAAGTTCTATGCTTTCTCTTTTGTTTTTTTTTCTGACCCAGATAACCATGCAATTTTTAACAACATCCATTAAAGCCTTAAAAAAAAACAATGGTTATGCTGGATAAAAAGAGAGAGAGAGCAAAGTCTACGCTAACATGCCAGAAAGTGTGATGAATTTGCTATTTAAGCCTTAAAAAGCAAAACAACATGTTGGTCTATCCAGGGATGCTCTATTTGAGGATAATAATGGTTGCATCTTACTAATAGAAACAATATTTCTACAAAGTAACAAGAAAGCTCAATAAGACTTTGAGTTATAAATTCAATCTAATCTTAAGGAAATACAATAGTTGCTTTTATTTAAGAGTTTTCATATCCTTGCCAAATGCTAGTCTTATATTGTATACTTTTGAATTAAATAGCATTTTAGCACTTTAAGCGATACAAGTCAAAGGATTGCTACTCTTGTATTCTATACTCTTGTATCAAACAACTATTTTTTTTTAATCGAGTGACTTACTGTAGAGTGATTCTTCAAAAGCCAACCAATCGTTTTAAAGAGGAACTGATATAGATGTAGCCAACAGTGAATGCCAGTAGCTTCTTCAAGTAGTCTGAGCCATCTTTAATTTAGATGGTTATATCTCGCATTATATACACTCCTTGGGATTAGTTAGTAATAGACCATGTGTTATTATCAAGACTGTAGCTGCATTCAAGGTGTTCAGTGCAAGGTTAGTAACGCACCTTACAAATATGTAAAGTGATACTACTTTGTTATGCATTACTCTTGATCCAATAAAAAATCATTTCTTTTTTTTCTTACTTGGGTCTGGTTACTAGGGCTTCCTTCAAATCTTGTGTTTGTTTAAACAACAATAAAAACTATAAGCATTTTGAGTTATAAGCAGGCTATTCCAAAAGTGTTTAGAGAATTTCAGAATTCGAATGGAGACAGTCAGTTTTCTCTCTGCTCTAGTTTGATCATTAGCGTTTTTTGTATAAAATAGTGAAAGTTACATTTTTAGTTAGTTAATTTCCATGTTACACAGATGCAACCTTCTTTGCTGAGATTTACAAAGGAATCATGAGTCAATCGAATTATGCATAAACTTACCATTGTAAACCCTATAGCTATGAATGAGTTGCACAAGTTAATAGTGATAACAAGAAAGCACATCTTTTCACTAAAAAGGCAATTGTGATTAAATAGTTTGTAACTATGGTTCCCTGATTATTGTGCTGCAGCTCAGCTTAACATGCTATAATTAATAAGAAGAATGCACCTTTATGATATCGCCAAGGAAACAATGTCTGTAGAATAAAGAAAGTATTCATATTTCCCTAAAACTATTGGTTATCTCTTATGCTATGTTTTCTCTTTGAGATTACACCAACTCTCACTCACTCTCTTTCTTTCTTTCTTTAACCTCGGAGAAAGATGTTGATTACCAGTCTCTTGAGATGACATCAACTTTTCTTATTCCTACTTTCTTTTTTTTTTCTTTTTCTTTCTCCTTAATATCCATATTTCATCTTGTTTACTCTTGCCTAAAAGTATACTTTCTTTCACTAGTGCACCATATGAAAACAGCAAGATGACCCTGAATTTTGTTGATTTATGCCTAATTTGAAAATATTCCAAGTTTGACTTTTTCTTGTATCACCAAAACCGAGTACAACAGAAAGAATTCATGGACCTCGGGTTTAATATGAATTTTAAAGAGAAAGAGTACTTTCTTGCTAGTTTCTTTTTTTGTTGACAACAACGAAAAGAAAGAGATAAAGAACTGGCGTATCGTTTCCTACCAAACAAGATCACACGCAAACCTGTGTAATTCTTATTTGTTTGCATATCATTAGCACCATGCGCTAAACTTTACTGTTTAAGGTTTTACTGGACCAGTCAAATTCTCTTACTTTACAGAAACGTATAAAATTCATTAAGGTGTAACCTATTGTTCCGGTTGTCACGAGATCTGTGCGTATTCTCTCTCCCCTCCCCCCCCCTTCTTTTGTGTGTGTGTTTTTTTAAGAAAGAGTCTAGATGAGAAAAAAAAAAGAGAGAGAGAGAAAAGCTTATAAAAGCCAGTCCTCTTTTTCTTTTCTTTCTCATTCTCCCTTTAACTTTTTATTTTTTTTCTTTCTTTATACATATTAAACAGTTGCTGGTCAATTTGTTTCCCTCTTCTTTATAGTATTATACCTTCTCTTCTTTTTTTTTGGCTTTTCGATATATACATAAAACATGATCTCTCTCGTTTTTGCAGCATTGTTCTTTTTAACCACATTACAAGCACTTCAAGTGAATTTTGCTTCATCAACACACTCAAAAGATCTCTTAAACCGGGACTCTGCTCAATCTCATTATCAGTCTGTCTTGGACGATGTCCTCAGTCAACATAATGAAGGATTGTTGTCAGATCTATCGATGATCATTAAAGATACAGATACCATGTATGCTGTCTTACGACCTCAAGCCAACTATTTGATACGTCAAGGCGTGGACGATGTATGTGTTGCACAAATGCCAGGCATGATCGCCAATCAGATTCACGAACTCAGCAATGCATTATACACTCAAGCAGATGCTATTGTGTTGGATGTCTGGTCAGCCACTGATACTGAATTACGACAGTTGATTATAAATGCTATCCATCTCGGATCTTGGGAACAAGACGTGTTGGACGAACTGGCTAATCATGTAGAGATGGTCAATATGGAAATTGCGGATCGCTTACTAAAGGTTGTACATGAATTTGAGTTCCTAAACAAGATGCGATGGTCTCTAGTAAAATGTCAAAACATGTTTGACAGCACAACCAGCCAACCATCGTCATCAAGCTTACCCGAAAAGATCTGGACAGCCATCTTGGTCTCGTTGCGTAACGATCCATTTGGAGAAGATCTCATTGCCTCTTCTGGTCATGGATTACTCAACCGCTATTTATCTGAATTAATCGTTGACCTTCAAGGCGAACTCTATGGCCGTACATTTGAATTGGCTTCTAGTATCTATGAAGATCTTGCCTTCAATGCTTAAACCTCTATTTCCCCCCTCCTCTCCTTCCCTCTTTGTGTATATTTTTTCTCTTTGTATAGTTTAACAAAATTGTCTTTATACAATGAAAATAAAACTGCCCTTTTATTTCGAATAGATGGAAATGTTGGAAATTCCTATTGGGTAATTTACAGATTTACCTCTTTTTATCACATGAAATGAGTCTATTGTTTTCTATAGAAAATAATGAATCATTTGTTGCTTATTTCCTTTTAAAAGTATGGACCCGCTTTTATTCGTTTAACCAGACGGAAAATCGTTGACTAATAGGAGTCTCAAAACTAAAATAATGCTTACTTGTTTCATCTTTTTTTTTTGTGAAAGTAAAATAAATATTGAAAACTGATTGGTCAACTCTGATTTATCCTATCGTGTGTAAACTAAACGTCATACGGTAAAACGAAGATCTCCTTACTTTTAGGTAATCTTGAACGAAAAGAAAAGAAAAAAGGGGGACACAAATACTGAATCTTGCGTGTATCTTAAATAAAGAACAGTGTTTCATACATGCATTGTTTCAAATTGAATGAAATATCTGCTGCTAACAAACAAATTTGTCTGAGCATCTGATTTTGCTTTGTTCTAGGCTTCTTGTTGTAGAAGCAGGAAAGTGGAAGTTTTGTTGAGCCTGAAGAGAACGAGTTTGTTTATTACAGCTGGTAAGAAACAAATTTCTATACCTTTGATTTTCTTGCTTTAAGTCTGCTACTTCTCTTTAGTGGGAGAATGTTTAGAATAGTGTCAATTCACCTTTAGTAAACATTGCTTCTTCAGTCTTATCTTGTCATATAGAAAGAGCCAGTGTTCAAGCTTTAAGTTTTTTTTTTTTGGTTTGTGATCTGATTCAAACAAGATGCTTTGGTTATTGCCTCTTTTTGTTCCTACATTGTCTCTCTTCTCTTTCCCAACACTACAGCACATCTATTTTATATCCCCTTTCTTTTGGTCAAAGTAGCATATTCAAGCAATTTATAACAAGTGTTTTAAGCTCTTTTCTAATTATGCAAGTTATTGACATACAAAACATAACTATTATCGTTATTAGCATGTGGATAAAATTGTGAGATCAAAAGTCATACTCTAATTCAATGTTTTCGTCTGTCTGAGCACAGCACAAGAAATGCAAGCTTTGGAAACACAAAGACTCAAAAACAATATTAGACAAAGCAAAAGCCAGTTTATTCTACCTTTGTAATTTTTTTGGGGGGTCCAATGCATAATGTTTGAGAGTTTCAATAAAGACAGTCTAAAGTATGACCCATCCTTTATGACATTTTAGCTGTATTTTGAGAAGATTTGAAATTATTTAAGAAAATAGAGTAGGCTTTTGTCTTTAGGAATGCTAATGTAATTTTCATTATGGATGCTACACTCTGCATCTCTCTCTTTTTTTTGAGCAAGAGAAAGAGTGTACAATCTTTGAAATTTGAGTAAGCTATATAATACTTACTTGTATGAAAAGAGAAAGTGTGTGTGTGTGTGTGTGTGTTTTACAGCTTAAAAAAAAAGAAGAAATGGAGCATACAAACAAAATACATAAGCACAGATAGTGACATTATGCATAATTGAGTTCCTCGGAGGCTTTGATTCTTTTGGTTATTAGTTGTCCTGGAAACGAGCCTTCATCTAAGCTTGAATAAGAAGACAACATCAGTAAGCAAGGAAGACAGCACCCTGAGCAACATAGGCAGAATGACTAGATGGTTTCTATTATAATTAACAAATCTTTTTTTCGAGTGCCATATGATAAGTGGCCTTAACTTACAAATACAATAAAAAGTGGGATGAAGACGGTGGACATTGGAATGGAGAGAGTGCCATCCAGCCTTTTGATGATTAAACCTATCAGAGTATAACAAAGTGAACCCATAAGAAGCCATACAACAATGCCTAATGCCAAAGTCATCTGCTGTTGCTGTTGTTGTTGCTGCTGTTGTTGCTGTCGAGCATATTGACGATAACGCACCACCAACTCAAGAGCCCATTTTAATCCCATAAGATAAGTAGGCAAGAACACCACAGCCCAAGAGCAATAGATGATATTTTCAATACGTAAACTTACAAGCAAGACAGTCAGAAGCCTCATACAGGGCATCCATAGCTGAGAAAAAATCAAGACTGGTATGCGCTCAGATGAACGACAGATTGTGTGAGCTAGATTCGCTAGACAGACGACTGCTTCAAATAGAAAGTAAGGGATACAGACCAAACGTATGGGCCACATGATCTGCTGGTCCAATCGCATCACAATCAAGATTTGGAATACCAGCAGCAGAAAGAACTGTACCAGCCTCATTGGTTTTCTCAGTGGATGAAACATGAGTAGTATCGCATGCATCATCCAAACAGGTATCCATACCACAGACCAAGCCCAACTAACTATACCGTCAATTCGGACTGTCAAAAAGACAAGAAACACAATAAACAGAGCAAAGAAGAATGAAAGCCCCATCAACCAAGTGCAAATAAGCGATTCTGTTTCTGGATCAAATAAGGGGCCTACAACAGTGTCCATCATTTGAAGGCCTAGGTCGCCATATTTATCATAAATTCTCTTTTTTCGTGGATCGCTCAGGATTTCATACGCGTGGCTAATTTCTTTAAACTAGAAGAAAATATTATTATTATCATTATTTCTTGGTACATTTTGCTGTCTTTTACTTGATCTGCACTATGAGGATTTTTATCAGGATGATATCTTAGTGCTAGCTTTCGATATGCCTTTACGTAAAAGAAAGAGTTGTCAGTGACATTTCTATTAAAGAGAGAGAAAATAACCCTGTTTTTACAAACTCTTTTGATATCTTCGGTACTGGCTGATTTATGTAAACTGAGAATTTGATATAAATTATTAGATGGATCCATTGTTATTAAAAAGAAGAAAAGAAAAGAAAAAAAAAAACCTAGACAGAAAAATCCAGCAAAAAAAAAAAAAAGGTTTATTTCTCAATAAAGAAAAAGTTCTGTTTTTTTGGAGGAAAATAGATCCCCTTTCTCTCGAAACTCCTTGATTTAGTCAACAATGAACTTTTGTTCTAATTCAGCAAATTCCTCATAAAATACCTGTATAAAATGTATAAGGCTACAAATACGCAACGTACAAAATGGTCTAACACTACTTACTCTTAAAAGATCAATACCATGTTTGACATCATCAGTACCACCTGTCTCGCGAATAGAGTGCATACTCAATTGTGGGTTACCAATATCTAAAGAACTATCGTGTCAGTTCACCTTTTTGTCATTCATTTGTTGTTTGTTTACTTTACCAACTGTACGAAGACCAAGCTTAGCGCTTAACATAGGTCCAATGGTGGAACCACAGGGTGAGTCGTTACGTACAACAAATTCCTATCTGCTTGTTAGCTCTTTTTTTTTTTTTGTTTTTCTGCATGATACACGATAAGAAATGCTACCGCCACTTACTTGAATAGGAATTTGGTGCTTTTTAGCCAATTGCTTTAATACCAAACTGGTAACAGCTGTAGTAGCATAACGCTGGTTAGCGTTTACCTTGATCACAGTTCCCTTGTGCATTTCTGGACGATGGTTTTCTTCATGCTTTTCAGAATAATTAGGATGAATGGCATGCGCCATGTCAGCACTAATCAAAACACTCTTCAACAAAGATTCTTCAAATGCAGTAGGAGAGACAGCATCTGCATCTACCACATGAGTGTTGGCTAAACGTTGCAAAGTGGTAGGTAACAAATTGGAATCGGCACCGTGAGCTGTTTGGGATCCAATTTCCTCATTATCGAAAAGAGCAGCAATACGAATGTTGGTGTCTTTGTCCAAGTGCTTGGCTTCAGCAAGAGCACGGATACTACAGTAAGACATGCCAAGGTTATCCAAACGAGGTGAAAAGATGAACTCGTTGCATGCACCACCAATGGCAGAAGGCTGTGTATCATAAACAGCCAACTCGAAATCACGAATTTGAGCAGCTTCAAGATTGATAAGTAACACTTTCAACAAAAAACATGTGCGATCTGCTTACGCTTGACATTCATTTCATCAGCCAAAATCTGAATCAATACAGGATGGTGGTGGGCTTGAGATTCAACACCTTCAGTAGCTTGAATGCCAGACAATTGACTGAACGTATATATTAAAGAAGTACAAACATGTCAATAAACGTTTGAGACTTGTGCTTCATTGTGACTTACGCTTTAGCAGCTGTAGCTAAAATGGGAGCTAGTTGAGTCTCTTTGTTAAAAGCAAACTACCAAATTCGTTTTAGTAATCAAAAACAAAGACAAAACCAACTTAAACTTACACCGTCATTCGTGCTGCGATCCAAATGAATAGCTAAAGTAGGAATACGCAAGATGGGTCTAACACGAGACAAGAAGAGAAAAAAAACAATCAGGATGAACATCTTTTGTAACCAACATTCTTCTTTAAAAAAGACTTACCTATCAACCTTGACCAAAGTATGCTTAAATGTACCATCTTCTTGTTCGACAAGTACACGACCAGCAACACTCAAATCTCTATCAAACCATGTATGCCTTCATAATATCCATCAGTTCTCCCTCTCTCTCTCTGTAATCCTATTGAAAATCAAGCAACTCACCAAATACCACCACCATAAAGCTGAACACCCACTTCAAGATAACCTGACTTTTCCTTTTTGGAAATAGGTTTCAATTTGAGACAAGGGGAATCTGTATGAGCACCGACAATAGAGAAGCCGTTGCCTGGGTTGTATTGACCACCAACTTCAAAGGCAACAATAGCAGAGCCATTACGAGTGAAATAATACTTTCCTTGACGCTTAATAGCACCGTTATTCCAGCTATCACGTTCTTTTAATTCTTGGAAGCCTGCAGCCTTCAACAGCTTAGCAGCTTCAAAAGTAGCATGGAAAGGCGAGGGCGAGTTGTTGACAAACTTGACGAAATCAAGAGCTATTGAGTATATATGAATACGTGATACTTTTTCTCTAATTTTTCATGCAATACCTTCTTGGGGAATAGCAGGCATGAATTTTTGTGACTATTGATAAAATAAATCAATTGTTTCTTCTTCTTTCATTGTTTTCCTTACCATGAATCTTTTAGCAATAAACATCAAAAGAAAAAGAAAAAAGGATGAGAGCTAAAAAAAAAAAGTCAGAAAATATACACAAAGTCTCGGAGTGTTCAATAATTTTTTTTTGTGATCCTTTGAAGGTTACTTTTGCTTAATCTTCTTTATCCAGTTTTAAACAGCGAAGAAGATAAAATCATTTGACACTGTCATCCTTGGTCTTTGCGCTAAACGAAACAAAGAATGAGAGTAGGAAAAGAGGCAAGAAGAAGTAAAAAAGTATGAGAAGCAAATATAGAGGAGAGAGAGAGAGGAGGGGGAGTAGAGGGTGGGCTGCAGTCTTTCTCATGTGTCTCCCCAGAGATTTGAGGATCAATTTTTGGTCAAAAGATAAGTCTCCCAAGAACAAATGGGGAAGGTCACCTTTGCTTTACCAAAATCTCTTAAAGTATCTCCAGCGAAATCCTCCTTCTCAAAGTTATGAGAGCCTGAATCGTCCATCGTGGCAAAAAGGTTGGATGTAGAGTTCACCTGAGGCATATGATGATGGTAGTAATAATTTTTTAAAAGGTCTGCAACTGACTCCATTATAACCATCATCCTTGTGAATATGCTTATTCAAAGCAGCTGATGAAGCAAGTGGTTGAGGCGTGGTGATTTTTTTAGTTGTCTTGTTAATACAAGGTTAGTGAAGCCCTTTGGAAATATCATCGGCCCAAAATATTCCCGTTTTATTGGTGAAACATATGTGTTGCCAAGGTTAAGAATGAAGAGTGTCTACGCAGAATTCAGTTGAGGGGCTTGCTAGTGTCTGAGAGATTAGGCTCTAGAAGACGTGCCTGCCTTCTGTGATTATTGCACTATAAGAGATGCAGAGTAGTGTTATAACAATGACTATTAACAAAAAGGAAACTATCAATGTAAAGTACAAGAAGCAATAAGACGTGTGAAATTGAAATAAATGAATGATCAAACTTTAGCTGCATTAGTTCAAAAAAGGAATTACAGTGCTTGCTGTCCCAAAAAGCGGATTTCAAAAGTCATTTGGCGGTTTCTAAATATCCAATTGGCGTGAAATAAAAAATCAATAAGCGTAAAAGAAATATCCAATCAGTGGTTTTCAAAATGTCAATGAGCGTATAAGGAATTCCCAAACAGCAGCATTAGAAAAGCCAGCAAGGTAGTGCCTGCAGGATGCCTTTACTGTATCATAGAGTATTTTGTAAATCAGCTTCATAGCTGCTATAACTAGTCTCAAGCATCATTGCTAAGTGAAATAAGCTTCCCTAATGCAGTTATTGAATGTTCACAGTACGCTATTTGGAAATTCCTTATACGCTCATTGACATTTTGAAAACCACTGATTGGATATTTCTTTTACGCTTATTGATTTTTTATTTCACGCCAATTGGATATTTAGAAACCGCCAAATGACTTTTGAAATCCGCTTTTTGGGACCGTAAGCACTGTAGAATCATTCGAATTTCAGAATTAGTAACTGTCTCACAAGGTATGCAAAAGGAAAAGAAATGCTCTTGAGCTGTAACTTTACTACTTTAAATGGTGATATACGCTTTTTTAGGCAATTCGATCTAATTTTATTTAGTAAAACAATGCTCATTTTCTATCACTGACAGATTCATTTTTTCGTCTCGAAGCCGACAGGACCAGATGAGGCTATGACTTGCTTATCATTTGCAAAAGCCAATACCTTGTAGATTCTTCCCATTGCCTCAGGATCTACTAATCTTTCTGCTCCATCTAATAGCTATTTTCTGCCAGCAGATGTCTTTTGATTTCTAAACAGTTGTTCGACTCTAGCTTGCATACCTAAAGAGATCAGAAATTCTCCTTGTGTGATTGGCCCGTATGAAGTGATATCTATGACCATTGTCTAAATAAGAGAAGAAGTGCTTTGCGAACAAAATTCTGTCGTACCTGAAGTATGTGAAACCGCGGTTTTCAAAAAAGAAAAATCAACGTCTGCATTAAACCAAAGAGTATCCGTCAATGGTCGCTACTTAGTAGGAACTGAAGTTGCCAGATTGTTGGAAGCAACTCACGATTTCAGACAACCAGGTTCTCGTCTTTTTGGAACCATTTGTAACCGTGTTGAAGAAGGTAACAAGGTTTTTACGGCATTGAGTTTAATGCACTCAATGGCCGCCAAATTCAGTTAAGTGCAGCATGTATCTCCACCAGGCTTGTTGAAAAGACACCTGTTGAAGCTCAGGTTGCTGCTGAATTCAGCAGACAAGCTGCTGTGACCACCGATGCTGCAGCCTTAAATGATGAGGCTTCTTCAGAAAGCAGCTCATCATCAAGCGAAGAAGAAGTTTCTTCAAACAAAACTATCAACGTCAACAACGAATGGGTTGACCAGGAAGTTGTCTTAGGCGCAAGAGCAACAAGTGGATCTGCTTTCGTTAGAAAGAGCAGAATAAACATAAAGAACTGCCGAGTCGCTTCGCCCGCCGATTACTTTTTGCGCTTCTTGCCCCAAGAGCACTTTCTTGATGTGATCGACAAGATCAACATCAATGCAAGAAGTGCTTATCCAGGTTGGGCGGAGATAAACTGGAACGAAATCTTGCTCTGGGTCACGATGTGTCTGATCATGACAATGTTCTCAAATGCCGATTTGGAATTGTTTTGGGGGAAGAGTCAAAGTCCGTTTGGTTTCAACTTTACCTTCGCTAATTTCATGACCATTGAGAGATTCAGAATTTTGACCTCTATGTTTATGTTCGAGATTCCTAACATTGCAAAGTAAGTCAAATGCTTTGTTTAATTGCAAAAGTACTTAATGTGATTGTTGTAGCCAAAAAGAGGATTCGTTGTATCAGCTTCGTCGATTCATCGCTGCATACAACGACAATTTAGTCCAAGCAATGGTGCCAGGAAAATACTTGTGCGTAGATGAAAGCATGAACCAGTGGCTCGGTAAAGGCATGCCTAACGTGGTGAAGATCCCAAGAAAGCCCCACTCAATCGGTCAAGAGTACTAAACCTTAGCCGATTGTGAGACTTTCTGTATTCTAAGATTGGATCCCGTTGGCGACAAGACCGTCAGACGATTTGAGTCACAAGGTACTCTGAAAACTATAGCGACGGTCTTGCGCCTTACTGAGCCTTGGTTTTATTCTGGTAGAACCATAGTTGGTGATTCTCTTTTTGGTTCGCCAGCTATGGCAAGAGGATTGTTAGAAGAAGGCCTGTATTCTATAATGCAGGTCAAGAAGAGAATGTACTGGCCTCGCGGGATGCCCCGGGATGATTTGGTTGCTGCTCTTGGTGATGACTTTGGTGCCAAGGTCAGCAAAAGGGCTAGACAAGGTGATATCTTTGTATGCGCCTACAAAGATATCAAGCCCAGGGCCTTGGTCGCCAGCTGTGGTCTCACCAAGGATGGCAGCCAAATCACACGAAGAATGAAAGACGGCCAGGTGAAGTCATGCAACAGACCACTCGTGTTTGATGAATACTCAGCAAACAAAGGTATATAAAAAAGTGATTGTTTGATGATAAAATTCTAAAAATTTAAATAGGGGCCGTTGACAATGCCAACAACGGGAGAGATTGCATGGCCTCTTTCCATGATGCGATGAAGAGTGACCGGTCCATGGTTCGTTGCTTGGCTTTCTTTCTTGGTGTTGCTGAGGCAAACACCTTTTCGGCATACACCGCCTTTTCCGAGAAAGGAAAGGGGATGAAGCATGGTGAGTTTCGGTGGAAACTTTATGGGTCTCTGCTGTCACATTTGATACAGGGTGAAGAGGGACCCTCTAGAAATCACAGCTAGCCCGTTGCAACTCGTTCAATGGTTCCAGGGGGTTAGAATGTACCTCACCACCCTGTGTCAATAGGTGAAAAGAGACGCATGCTCTGCAAGAAGTGTAAGAGTCGGACTTCGTACCGCTGTAAATGCGATAAAAATTTGTCTTTGTGCTTTGTCTGCTGTGTCGTTCATATCGAAGAAAAACGATTGAACGGTATCAGCAAAATCTTTGAATAAAGCTCTTTTATTTGTGATATTTTGACACATTTTTGATAACTTTATGTTTAACTTATAGGTTGACGAAAATGAAGCCACTTTCGGCTTCTAGAATTTACGTCCTACAAGCGAAATTGAATGATCAGAGCTGGCAGAACAAAACATCTCGTACAAAGCTAAAAATCGTACACAATGCAATTGATATGTGAAGGTTTTGATCTACAAAGTTTTAGACTTGTGACTTTATTATGATACGAGTTATGCTTTTTCAAAGTGAAGCCGAAAGTGACTTTTCGGAGTTACGTCCACCCACTAAGGCTCTAAATCAAATAGAATTTTGCTTAATGGTAGAGCATTATAGAAGCTACTGTCAAAACAAGAGCTTTGTTGTAGATAATAACTATCAAAGTAAAATTTGATCTGTAATTTATTATTGTGTGTCTTTAGGATGATTCGAATCGCTCAAAGGATCAATAACTTGATGATAAAAAGTTCATTGTTGTAAAAATCGAAATGAGCATCAATGAGGCCGGTTCATGCATTTGCTAATGCACTTAATACTACTATTATATCAGAGCTTATGATAGCCTCTGATTATGCAATGCACTATAAAAGTCTTTTTTTGCTTACAGAATGGTTATCGGGCAGTAAAATTCAGACATTGTGAAGTCTACTTTGATTGTTTTTTTGTCTTTGTTTGCATCTTGTTTTTCGCTTACTTTTCATCTGTTGATGAAGGAATGACGTCAACTAAAAGGCTTTTTGTTTTATCGCTTGAAGCGAACAAAATATGACAGTAAAGTACTGGAGATGTAAGCATCTGCCTTACCCACAAAAAAAAAAAAAAGAATGGCAGCCTACTAAAGAATAGCCATACATTGAGGAGAGGTATGACGTGGGGAAGCCAATCATAGGAAAATAAAATTTCTGCTGCTTTTTTTTCCTTTTCTTTTGCTTTTTTCTTTAACTGTAACAAGGTGAAATCTTTATCAGATGCTCATCAGATAATGTGCAGATTGTTATTTAATTCACCTCTGCCCTGGCCAGTTTTAGACAAGTACCCACTTGGACTGCTTCGTTGACTACCATTATGTGTTTTGAATCTGTTGATTGAAAGCGCATGAAGCTAAAGAACAGGTGGCGAACGTTTAAGATTGTAATATGTCTTGTTCAGCAGCTAGTGCTTGCCAGAAGCAACCGGGTGTTGCCTAGAGTCAACTAGTTGAGGTAGGAGAGATGGTACTCTGGAACTTGATATGCTCTCTTGGGTAAACAAGGAAGAAGCAAAATCCAGCCTGTTTTAGTCACCGAAAATAGGGTAAGAGATTTAAAGAGAATTATCTGGCTGGAACTTGATAGTCAATGTAACAAAGCCTCCATTTAGACACCTTTTCAAGTGAATGTAGCCTATTCAGTAGATCGATAAAGACGGAAAAGTGTCTAAATTGTGTTTACTGTATTGTGATATTGACTGTCTCATGCTAAGCGCCCACAAATCTTTATCCCTGACGCGACAATTTAATCAACAGTAAACAGTGTGAAGCAATAGCTCTACTGGGCCTGATAGCTAAATAGCTGCTATTGACTACTGAGCTAAATTTAGTCTAATTTAGAATTTTCGTGTAGACAAGGAAGGCTTATTCAAAGATTAGAAAGACTGCTTGTAAAATTGAGATCAAGTCCACACTTAGTATCTAAAGAGTTATCGTCAAGTAGAAAAAAGCGGTTAGAAGCAGATAGCCATCAACATTCACATAGCTTAATGATTACTCTATTGTTTATTTTAGAGCAACATTTGGTTCTCAATAAAGATTGGTCGCAATACCCTTTTTTTTCGAGTACACACTAAGACACTTGAATGAACTTGCTAATTAGCTACTCAAACAATATGAGGTAATCATATAGACTTCAGGCAACAATTATGTATGAAATGGTTAACAGAGAGAGTCTTTGTTGATTTTTACAAGGGGGTCTACTTGTTATGTTTGCATTTTTTTTTGGAAGGAAAAAAGTACTTACAAGAGTAACTTTTACCGGTCAACACATTTGTCCATTTTTTTACCAATCTGAACAAACCCCAAAGCATCTGTTTCAACATCATGTAGATCAAAAGTACTACCTTGAGAGCTACTCGATTCACTTTCTGCAAATTCATTGAAATAGACATACTTAGGCATTCGTGAATTAGAAGTATCTCTGCGAGGGGGAGTATGATAGATGGATGCACTTTCAAACACGGTTGGAGTGGATGGTCCTGAAGCACCTAAATCTCCTTCATCTAAAGTCCCACCGAATTAATCTACATACGATTTTTAAATATTTGAACAACCGATGAACATGGCATGTGTTGCAATAAACATTGGAAGCTCTGAAATGGACCTCATACTCTCAAAAATGACCAAAATGTAGTTCAACTCATGGCATTTCAGAAAATGTAAAAAGAAAATTACTTTTAATCCAGGCCATATGTAGTTTTATAAAGAAAAGTAATAAAAAGTACAACAAAAATTTCTTTAAATTTTTAGCCGTATGTAGATTTATTCGGTGGGACTGTAGAAGAGTTCATTTCTAAAGTATGTGAACACTTTTAAATAAAGCAATTATTGTATTTTTTTTTCTTTTTGAACACGAAGCCTATTTAGCTTTTTCGCTCAGTTTTTTGTCCATCAATAAATGATATTGCTTTTTTTATATTGTTTTGTCTGTTTCAGAGTAAAATTGTAATTCTTTAATAAGGGTTTTTTTCTTTTCTTTTCTTTTTTTTTTGCAGATATACAGATTATGGAAATAATGTGCAGCAGGTATCTAAGGTTAATTAAGCACTCAGACGAATCTCATTGCTTTTCTTTTTTATTTATTTATTAAAGACAGGCTTTCATCCTCTCTCTCTGAGAACTGAAAGAAAAGATAAACTTAGAAAACTGCTTTTTTTTTTCTTTATTTATGCCACTAAGCAGCCTCTGATTATTAACTCCTCTTTAGTTGATGTAATACAGAGTCAACGTTTGACTTACAATGAGCAAGAAAGAGCTCAAAAAGGTCATAGAACTTTCATATAAAACCTTTAGTCTAATGTCCTTTTATTTTTCTGGCAGTAACTAGAGATGAATACTTTCGATGACTTGTTGGCCCAAGAAACAATGCTTTCCTTTATTTCCCATTAATTAGTTTGAAGTTGTTACCATGATTGTGATATTCAATGAACTGGTTCAGATTCGTACTCAGGCATGATTGAACGGTCGTACTGATTTTAATTGGTTGTAAAGTCGTTTAATGAACAACCTATTCTACCAAGATGCATTTCGACTTCTAAACAGAAAGTTTGGCTTGTGTCAAACTGCAATGTGACATCGATCACGCTGTGACGTGCTTCAGGTAGCTGTTGGCTTTTATGGATGGATGATACACTATTGAGGAGATTTTTCTTGAATTTCCATGTACGCAACTTGCATGGCTTTATTGTCAGCACTTGTTTGTATCACCAACGCTATGTCGAATGTTACAGTAGCTGTAGCACCAATGAATTGGATTTGGTGTTTCCAGGGGCAATCTTTATTTAATCCCAATTACATCATAACTGGATACCAAATGAACTGTCAATTGTAACTCTTTTGCTTCTTGACCAAACTAAAATCTGATAATACCAGTTCAATGGTATTTGACACTTTTTTTTAGAGCACTAATGAATCTCCCTTTAGAATAAATCGGTAGAAAGTAAAAAAAAAAAGGATGAATAAACAAGTGCACCTATCCCCCCCTAAAACACATACATTTTGGACGTGTCTCTCGCTCTGACCCAATTTGTTACAAAAAGGGTCATAAGATTGTATCCTATCATATCCTCTCAATTTTCTTTTGAGGGCAAGTACGTGTTTTTGTTGACTTTTTCATGCATAAACATATAAATGCATTTATCTTTCGAAAGCTGAAACCCAATTAACGAACGAGTTGATCTGATGCTATTGATATATATTTTCATTAAAAAAGAAAAGAAACGCCTTGTAATCCGCGTTGTGTTTAGATCATTATAAGCCAATTGGGAACAAACATATTTATGCCTATCATTACAAGCTAAACATCGTTTCTGTTGCAGCAAACAGTAAAGGAGGGGGCTTGTCTGAAGAAGAAGCGTTTTTCATAACTCTAGTCATGTTTGTTCATGAGCCAAAAACAAAAAAAAATTTTTCTTTAGACTGTGAAGCAAATAAGACTAAAACTGACTTTTATCTAACAACAATAAAAAAAAAAAGAAAAGACCAAACACAAGGTAAATTTGACATCAACATTTGCAACACACATTATACTAATCTCTACAGAATGGGTTCTTACTTTAGTTAATAGCATCAAATAGTAAGAGAAATGCGGTTCTTGTTTAAACAGAAGCATGATCTCTTTAGCTTGGAAGCAGTTGAAAGTTGTTTATCCGCTTTATACTTTCAGGAACCGCCCTGCAAAGCTGCAGCCACTGTTTGACCACACAGCTGAATTAGGCAGGCTTGTCATTTTCCTATTTCTCTGAATTCCTTTTGTTTTTAGAATTCTATAAATTCAATTGTTTTGATCCAACTGCAGATTCTTTTTTTTTTCCTGGACTTTTTGTCAATTGCCTATTTAATAACAGGCATCTATCATCTGTACCTCTTTCTTCTCTCTCTTTCTCTTTCCCTATTACATTGTCTTATTTCTCATGCGCTTCTCTACCACCAACTCTGTTTCTCTTACTCACCCCGATACATCATTGACTATATCCTTCAAGAAAGTAATCTTGAGCCTTCGGTCAAAATTGCCTCGACAACACAAAGTTTCTCCTATCAAAAACAACGCCCATACAGTGATCAAGGTAGCACCCAAAAGGCAAAATCAAGCATGCGCAAAACAACAAGACATCTATCATAGTCTACGAAACTACTATGGTCATTCCGAATCAAATCAACAAGAGACTATATCAACTATCGAAAAGAGTGACAGAGAAGCACGTCACAAGATTGTCAAGCAGTATCAACAACAAGATACATCACCTGAACATAGACACTGGAAAGAATATTCCAGCCCATCCTTTGTTGACACAAACACAGATGCACCATTGAAATTTCAAACACATGCTTATATCAGAGATACTCGAATCAACGGTAACTTCTTGCGCATCGCAGCCACTAAAAAGCACGCTCAAGATACCAGTCAGATGATGTTGACAAACACTGACAAACCTTACCTCAAAAAAAGAACAGACGAATTTTTATGGGCACGACCTTCCACTTTAAGACAAGAAATCTAAAACGTCTCTCTTATTGGTCATACTATGCTTTCACTTTGTAAACATCTCTTTGTACATATATACATGTATATATCAATATGCAGTCCTTTTCTTTCAATATACCCCCCTTTTCTATTGCCTTTTTATTGCATTACTATATGAATAAACAACCAAAAAATAAAAGACTTGTCTATAATGATTTTCTCTCTTCATCTTTAACTTCTGCCTTTGCTTGTTAACTGTATCAAATCCCCCATAGGTGTTGAGTGCCTAAAGATATACATACAAGTGAGAAAAGAACCCCTTTAGAGAATAAAGCTTTTGCATACCTCTCTACCCTACCGCTTCCCACAAGATCATACAACAAGAAATCTATACTAAAACTGGTCTTTTTCAATTTCTTTTGCAAGAGTAACTAACAGAAAAAAACATTAGGTAGCTGACTTCTATACAACAACACAACTTACCTTTTCCATGATGTTATGAGTATGTCGCTTTTTCAACATCCGTAATATCTCTGTTCTACCTGAGTTTAGCTTGGACATGAACAGCCCTTGTCCTCGTATTGAAAACCAATACAAATCAATATGAGTATGAGGAAGCAAAAGGCCGAAAGAGACAAGCTGTCTATGTGATAATGTGTTGTTACTTTCTAAATCACAAACTTACTCTACATACTCACGCAATTTGTTTTTCTGTCATGCTGAATGTGTCCATAAGTTTGTCTTTCGAAACAGTCACTTCATTGACATGTTGTACATGATCTCTAAATCGATCTAGATAAGAAATCAAAGTATCAGTAAAAAGAGAAAAAAAAAACGGTATAAAGAAAAGAAAGAGGTAGCTTACCAAAAACATCCAGATTGATATTGTCATCTTTCATAGCTTCTACCCTAGCTTGCATGATGTTGTTATCATAGTCACTAGTTTTCATTAATAGAAACTCATCCTCTAATGCACCCATAACATGAAATTTTCGATATTTGTTGCTCTTCAGTGCTTCTTGCTACTCCAAAAAAAAACAATCAGATATATCAATTTTTTTTAAACAATAATGTTGATTACTATTTCTCGGTCAACTGTGGTATGATTTGATAGAATACTATAGACTTGATGAATTAAACATACTGGTAGATTGGATTGAGGGTTTTTCTGAATCAACAGTTCGACCGCAGCAATTGAATCAGAATCCATTTGGGCTAAATCATGCTCTATATCGTCAAAATCTTCAGTAGCCTCTGTGCTGGTCTGTGGCCGAGTCTTTAGTTTTCGAATGCCATACACATCGGGTTTATAGATTCTTCTTTGTTGTGTTTGATATAAATGTTGACTAGTAGCAATTCTTGTGCGTTTTGTTGAATTCATATAAAAATTAGATATACAAAAAAAAAGTAATAAAAAAAAAGAAAAAATTAGGAAATATTTTACATGAATTCAGTGTTACGACATCACCCTTTTTTTTTTTACCAATCATTTCCTGACTAAGATCATGTTAAAGAAGTCTTCAAAAACTCAATTTGATGTGGTACATCACTATTTGTTGTACCAAAAGAACCGTTCAACTTCCGCTTCTTATGCGATGTTTTAAGCTTATACTTACCTTTTTTTTTTCTTTCAATTTTTGCTTAGCAATATGACACCAAGGATAACGAAAGCTATCCTCGGTTTAGTGGCAACAGCATTATGCTCGATTCAAGCCGAAGCACAGTCCTCTGCAACGGTTGACTTGACTATGGTTGCTCCTTGGAAAGCGCCCAACTTTATTATAGAAATCGCGTAAAGTATATTTTCATTTGTTTTAGAATATGGGCATAGAACTGACTCTGGTGCTAGTGAGACACTGGCTACACAAAACAAGACAGCTTATTTGGATTTACTTCCTCACTTTGTGGATCTAGAGACGACCTCATCACTTACAGCAGCTCAAGTTTATAACAGAGCAGTCGAGGCAATCGCTTTCTTGGGAACAGACACAACACAGCTCTTCAAGGCTTCATTAGCTATTCATGAAGCTGCTCCGCGTATTGAAGCATACTATCAACACTACCGCGAGCTTATTGTACCCGCCTTAAATCAGACATATGAGGATACGTGTGGTACCTGGATTTTATATGATCAGCAGCAATTTTGTCAGCTCGAATCATTTATCTCATTGTATACTGAGACTACAGGAAAGCCTATTGAGTTGTTCTCATTTGATCATCAGATACATAGTACTCAAACCCCACCAGTTGTGGCACTGTATACTGATCGCTTTTCAAATGATTTCAAAACGATGTATCAGCACCTCAATGAAGCAAACATACCATTTGTAATCCGTTATAAGCCTTTTGAGAGTACATCGCCCTTGTACCTGACCGGGTATGGTGTTGAACTAGCACTGAAAAAGACAGATTACTTGGTCATTGATGATCGTTCTGAAGGTAAGAAAAATAAATGTGCGAGTGTGAGAGAAGCACTAGAGTACAAAAGGAAAGACTCATAAGAGAAACGATGTAGAAAAACATGCCAGTGGACTGAAAAACAAGTGGTCTAACATGGGCAAGAAAATTGGCCAAACTTTATTTCAAATGGATAAGAAAGCCAAAATAGAACCATTGACACCAGCAGAAATCAAGAAGCTTGGAACAAAGGCTGCTCAATTTGTTGCTACCTCTGCTCATCCTCTTGAAACCTTGATAGATTTAGCCCAAGATTTTCCTCGTTATGCCAAAAGCATCAGTCAGGTACAATTGAACTCTGAATTTGAACAAGAGATCATGGAAAACCAACAGTCTTTTCTTCGTGCTGGCCTAAACGCTGTTTGGCTTAATGGCAGAGGATTAGAGTTTGATCAGATAGATCCATTCTAGTAAGTACTGACTGTCTTGTTTGGTTAACCATATACTAAAGAAAAGGATGGGGGGAATAATGAAAGTCTTTTGCGTGCCATTCGATCGGAGCGTACATTGATTCGCTCCTTTGAACAGATGGACTTCACAGCTAAACAAGCCATTCATATTCTGTCCCATCCGAGCTATACTGCTGCTGAAAGAACTCCTAGCGCAGCTAACAGTGATATCTACGACGTACGCGACACCCTAAATGATCGTTTTGTTACTTGGTGGAACGATCTTGAAAAAGACAAAAAATATAGCAAATGGACAGACGATATGGAAGAGGTAAGCGTAAACCGGCAGCCTCTTACAAACAGAAAATAGCATATAAATCTTGTTTTCTCGTTCAGTTTCTTAGGCCTTCTTATCCTGGCCAGTTGCCACCAATAAAGAAGAACATCTTTAACCTTATCATGGTAGAAGATTTAGCCAACATGGAATCATTGGCTCGAGTCGCGCATGAAGTACAAGCAATGGTTAAGCGGCTTGTACCTATTCGCTTTGGCATTGTTTGCTTGATTAAAGAAGACGATAGTATATGTATGTGAGATACGTAAATGAAAGCAGTGGATTGAGACTCACTAGTTTGTTCTTATTTCAAAACAAAATCATAGCTACTATCATGGCAAAAGCATTAAACTACTTGAATGAAGAGTTTGGAAAGAGCAATGGCATGAAATTTCTAACAATGGTAACAAGAGAGGAAAGTGGCTTTCATAGCCAATCCTCTAACGGGAAGAAGGGAGCTCACTTTCCTTACAATTTTCTTATTTTTGATTAGGCTTTAGAAAAGCTGCATGGAGAAGGCAAATCTCAGCTAGATATGAAAGACATTCAGACAATCTTTGATTCTGTACTGGCTCATGCAGGCAAACCAAAATCTCAGGTCAAGCATTCTTTGGATCAAGCACTTCAAACACAAGCTTCATTTGCTCAATCCACACGAAACTTCTTGAATCGTATGAGTATTCAGACTGTTGATATGAGCCACAGTGTGATGTTTATCAATGGGAAATTAATTGAATACAACGAAGAAAGAGTAAGTCAAGCCTGCTTTAGACCAAAAGCTTTGTTCATTGACTAGATTTGATAGAACTGGATTCAACTGCTTATGGCACCTTTGAGTGAAACCCAAAGAGCTGTTCAACATCTAGTTTATAGTGGAAGATTTACAGAAGGACTTGATTTTTATGATTTTGTCTTAAGCCAACCTCGTGTTGTACGTCAACGTAATTCCTATGTCACTCCTACTCGCACACATCCTCTTCGTATGCAACAATTTGAATCACCTGCTGATATAAAGTATATCACAAAAGGTATGGGCATTGCTTGAATTGTAACAATGTTATTGATTGTATTTTTTTTTATGTACAGATAAAGCTGAAACACCCATAGCCAACCTTTGGATATTTGCGGACCTGAACACTATCGCCGGTCTTAAACTGGTGTCTGAAGCCCTGTCGTCTGTTGTAAGTATCTGTTTTTGGTATGCTTCAATTTAGACTAATTTAAGTGGGGGGGGGGTAGGACATTACTGCCAAAGCAAACATCGCATTGATTCACAGTCCTACTCCTCAAACAACCAACGAAGATGAAGTTAAAGTTACTGCTATTGATGAGAATCAAGAACCTCTGTTTTCCGATGTCCTTGGTGCCATGCTATTTAATGAGCAAGACCCCTCGTTTAGTCAAATCAAAGAAATAGTTGATCTGGCTATTGAAAACTATGCTGACTCTGAAAATACAGGCAATACCAAAGTAGAGGCCATTATCCCTGGCTCACCCACCATCAATATGGAAGCAAAAACAGTTAGCAAGCGCTGGATAGATTTAAATGAAAACTTACAACAACAAGGCATTCAAAAGGGATTCTTTGGCCTTGTCCTAAATGGAAGAGTAAGTCAATCTTAAGACTAAAGAGAGAGGAAGAGAGATACAAAGTGTTTCTTATTTTGGATTGCTTGAGTAGGTTATAGGTCCTTTTGAGGCTAATGTAGTATTCAACAAAGATCACTTCTCTGCTTTATTCGATTTGGAATATACCAAGCGTATTTCTCCTGTAGCTCAAGCCATCGAAGAATCAGGATACGCCCATAAGCTTACACCAGATGTATTGTCACGAGTAGCTACTCTTATCGAAACAGACAAGTTGTTGACAACGAACCAGGCTAATTCGCTTGAAAATGATGAGCCTGTTTATCGCCATCGTATATACAACGTGATTCAAGGTGTTCAGCATTCGCGCTTAGTTGTAGGTAATTGTGACACATCCTTTTTAGAGATTGGTGTTATTATAGACCCTTTGAGCGAAGACACACAAAGATGGGCTCCTATTCTTCAGACACTTTCTGAAATAGAAGGCGTCTGTGTCGCACTTCACTTGAACCCTACAACAAATCTGGAAGAACTACCAATCAAACGCTTCTATCGATACGTGTTTGATAAGGAGCTTCATTTTGATTCAGAGACCGGAAAACAAACTATACCAGTTGCTTATTTTGCTGATTTACCTATGGACCCTCTTTATACATTGGGTGTCGAAACCAACAATGCTTGGCATGTCACCGTACGTGAAGCCAACACTGATCTGGATAACATCATGCTGTCCACTAGCTCATCAGGTGTTTCAGCTGTCTATGAATTAGAAAGTATTCTACTAGAAGGACATTGCTTGGATGCCAGTAACAAATCACCACCTCGAGGACTTGAGTTTGAGATTACTTCAAACCATGCCAAGAGAGACACTCTTGTCATGGCCAATCTTGGCTATTTTCAATTGAAAGCTTTGCCTGGCTTCTGGCATTTTGGTTTACGTCAAGGCCGATCCTTTGATGTTTACTCTATTCAAGACGTGGGCACAGAAGGTCGATGGAACTGGAACAGCCATCTTGGAAATAATTATACAATAGCTATTACTTCTTTCGAGGGTTTGACCATTATGCCTCTTGTGCGCAAGAATGCAGGTATGGAGCATGAAGATGTGCTAGGTATTTCTGAAGTCAACAAGGCTAGAAACACCTCTACTGGTATTTGGTCCTCTTTATCTAACAAGCTGTTTGGCAAAAAGCATCAAGAGGTAGTCGATCTATCTAAACCCAAGCAAGCCGATATCAATGTTTTTTCTGTTGCATCAGGTAAACTATATGAAAGATTTCTCTCTATCATGATGGCCTCGGTGATGAAACATACAGAGAGTACTGTCAAGTTTTGGTTCATTGAAAACTTTTTGTCCCCTGAGTTTAAGGTATACAAAAGAAAAGAAAAAGACTTATTGCTTGTACCTCACTCATTCGAGAAAAACAATAGGACTTTGTACCTCATATGGCCAAACAGTATGGATTTGACTATGAAATGGTAACATACAAATGGCCTTCATGGCTTCGTGGTCAACAAGAAAAACAACGAACCATTTGGGGCTACAAGATTTTGTTTTTGGATGTACTTTTTCCCTTGAGCTTAGACAAAGTCATTTTTGTTGATGCTGATCAAGTAAGAGCATGATTGATGCATGTCAATTTCAACTGTTTCATCTCAACTCTTTCTATGATAGATTGTGAGAACCGATCTCAAGGAATTGATTGATATGGATTTGAAGGGTGCACCTTATGGTTATACACCTTTTTGCTCTGACCGTACAGAAATGGATGGATTTAGATTCTGGAAAGAGGGCTATTGGAAGAATCATTTAAGAGGCAAACCTTACCATATTAGTGCACTCTATGTGGTAGATCTTGTTCGTTTTCGTCAAATGGCTGCTGGCGATCGTCTTCGTGCACAATACCAGCAACTGAGTGCAGACCCTGGATCACTAGCCAATTTGGATCAAGACTTGCCTAATAATATGCAACATATGGTGCCTATCTTCTCTTTACCTCAAGAATGGCTTTGGTGCGAGACTTGGTGTAGTGATGAAAGTCTAAAAAAAGCAAAAACGATCGACTTGGTAAGATTGTACTTGCAACGAGAAATACAGAAAAACTAACTTCTTGAAGTGTAACAACCCTCTCACTAAGGAGCCTAAATTGGACCGTGCACGCCGACAAGTACCAGAATGGGAAACATATGACAAAGAGATAGACAGCTTGCGACAGGCCTTATCGTCAAGAGCAAATCAAAACCAAGTCGAGTTAACTGTTGAGAAAAGTGTACCTATCAAAGACGAACTGTAAACAAATTCATTTTGTTGTCTATTATGCTGTATTATTTACATAGCGGAATTAAAGAGACTACATTTTTTTCAATTCAAACCGAAATTAGAAAAATGTAAATCTTTTATACACACAATAAAAAGACTCAAAATAAACAGAAACATATTCTTTTACTTCTTCATGTACTTCTAGACAATATGAATATGAAAACAGTATCCTTTTTTCATGCTATCTTTAAGAAGCAGCCTTATATCAAGCAAAGTCCAAGTAAGTCAAGAGAAATGAGCCAATAAACTATCAATTGACAACGCTTTTTTTTTTACAGTTGAGATAAAGCATGTTAAGACCAATGCTTTACCGGGAAAGAGGCATCCTTATTTCTTCAGATATCGTTCGTCTGATTTTTATATATCGCTAACTGCCTCACTCAGTATTTTTGCCAGTGTGAGTGTACACATCACATTCAAGTAGAGGATGACTAACTTTATATAGATCTATCTTAACCCTTCAATATTGATCATTTCATCATACATCATCGAGTATCATTTCCGGAACAATCAGCCACAACTAACGAGTAGTATTTCTCTCATTTCAACAGAATGGATGGACTATATTCTGTCTGGAGCGTATCTGTTGGGCCTTTTAGGTAAACCATTGATGAAAAATTCTTCAATGTACTAATCTTTCATTGGATTCTAGTGGGCTCCGTTTTATTTGGTTGGATAGGGTATCACACAAATCAGCGACGAATACCTATGTTCTTGAGTTCAACGCTTGCTATTGGATCTTGTTGTGCCTTGATGATGGCAAATAGATATTGGATTATACTCGTATCTAAATTCTTTCAAGGGTTTTCAAATTGCTCAACTTGGTTGATGAGTTTTGCGATGATTTCAGACAGATGGCCTCGGCAAAAATTAGGACTGATGGTGGGCTTGATTGGATGTCTTTTCCCTTTAGGGCTTTCCTTGGGATCAATTGTATCAGGTAAGAAACCAAATAAAATGAATGGATCAATGGATTAATAGTTTGATTTCTCTACAATATCAGGAGGTAATTATTATCATTGCTTCGAAGATGGTCTGTTTATCAACACTTTTATTGTCATTATTATCTCGATTAGCTTTCTATTATTATGTGAGCTATCAAGCTTTGTTATATTCAGTATTGACTGTTGGTATTATGCCATGTTTGCTACAGATCATGGTGATAGAAAAAACATCTACTCTTGAAGAATGGTTGCAGCCAGAGCAGAACACCTCATCTATCCAAGGAGAATTGGAGCTTAAGGCATTATCTTACACAAGAACCATGCCAGAAACAGCTGGAAAGTGGAGTAAAAGTTCATCCATGTCTACTATCAATTTAAATCAACCTCCTGTATTTGAAAAAGAGATGAAAGATACAATGACATTGTCCTTTAAAGAATCGATTTTCTTTTGTTTACTTTCTTCAGGACAATTTATGTCTTTGTTGTACCAAATCGTCGCCATTTCTATCATTGTTGGTACATTGAAGGTAAGATCTCACCTACTTGTATTGATTGGAGACACATTTTAAACATCCTCTCTTTCAACAGTCTGCATTACTACTAGAGTTAGAGAATCATCTGAACATCATTAATGCGTTTTCTCAAAGTGTGATGACAGGTACTTTTCTGCTTCCATGTACTGTATCTGCATTTGTGAGCGGATGGCTATGTGATCGTTTCGAACCCAAAAACATTTCGCTCACATCGGTCATTATATGCGTCTCTGCATTTATCTGGATTGGTGTGCCTAATCAAAATGTACAGAGTATTGCTTCTGCACTTGTATTTAGTGGTACAACTTTAGCTGCTTTAGCTGCTTCTACGCTAGTAACAACCATCAATATTATGCAACAAATCGTGTTCCGCTATTATAATATGCGTCAGGACATAATACGAGAACAGAGAACATCCACTCCTATTGCTGCTACAGTCTGTTTTACCTCAGGCATAGGATTTTTCACTGGCATCTTTATCAAAAACTTGACCGATGTGATTGGCTTCTTTTGGTTATGTTTCTCGCTAGGAATGCTCTTACTGACTTGTATACCCTGGATGCTGCTCTTCGCTGAACCAAAAGAGAAGGCCAAGAGCATGGAAGACATTATTGTTTTTAGCCAGAGCTCAAGCAAGAAATCCATTATCCATAGCATACGGCCAGAAAGTTTTGCAGAATCTATCTTGTCTGATACCGAAGATGAGGAAGCACAAGAAGATGAATCTACAGCAGATAATTTTATCAAATCACTCAACTCAAAGCCTGTGATGGTGGCACCCTAGTTTTACTACACTTTGTTCAGGAATTATAAGAATAATATTTGTTTGTCTTTCCTAAAACAATCCTTGATCTGCTGCTTTAAGCCTGATTAGTTGCATTTGTTAATTTTGCACTTCTAATTATGTAATGTGTTTTGAAATTAGTGGCTCGCTTTTTATCTAAGTCGTTGTTATTATACAATATCATACTCGATATGGTGCAATTGCCACAAAGTCCTTTAAATGTCATTGCGAGGGAAAGAAAAAGACAGGGAATCGAAGAATAAAGGTAGGAGGATGGGAGATATGTGAATACTACCGTGGTGGAAGAATGAAAAGGGGGCAAAGGGAAGAAATGTCAGTATATGTGACCCATTTCCACTAAAGGAACTCAAGGACAACTGCACGACGTATAAAGTAAGATAGATGAGAAAGCACTGCTAGGCAGCGATCATGTTGCAAACGCAGAGCTTCATTAGCTCCTGTGTTTACATTCTTGTCTTGAAAAGCAGGATTGTAAAAAACAGAAGAGTGCAAAGAATCAGAGCCCTTGATCAATGTCACAGAGTGTGAACGGAGAAGGGTAGTAGCTTCATCAGCATACAGTCGCCTGTGATTGAAATTAGAATTTTTTCGTGATAAAAAACATGAAACTCAATCCAATTTCACGTCTAGGCTACTGTAGTTGTTGTGAAGTAATACAGCTAGCGTGTTGCGAGCAAGGTAGTGGAGATCAAGTATGCAGCCTCAGTTCAGTCCAAGCTTGTGCAATTTGAGGCACATTTCTTGGAGAGGATATCGGTAGTAAGTGCAGAGATAGATGTAGTTAAATCCTATACTAGAGAAAGGTGGGGAAAAGGAAAGGGCAACAGAAGTTATCTTACAAGAAGTAGGCTTGCTGTGATGTGAAGAGTAACGTACAGGAGGTGTAACAGAAAACGCCACATAGGTAACCTTAGAGGGATCAGCAATTAGAGCAGGTGCTGTTGCTGACGGTTCTGAAACAGCGGGTATGGGCTGGCGAGGAGGACAAGTCTGTTGTATAAGTGGGCTTTTAGATGAAACAAAAAAGACAAAGTACAACCAAGGCTCAACTTGGTCGTTTTATCCGGAAAAATTCAAAGTAGATTGAATTTGTTCTTCTAGCTAATCAAGAGACTACTTCTAATTGTACTATTCAATTGAGTATGTGGAATGACTCGGTCTTTGATGAACAATGTCTGTATTTGTCACACCTCATCTTATCTACCAATGAACAACTATTTATAGCAGACCAACCTTCTGACTCTTGCATTGAGACCCAAGTAATAAATCAGTGACATCTTCGTAGTTCTACAAGACTTGAGATATTATGATCGCCATTAGCATCACATGACATCTTGTAACTGTTGTGAGTCTAGATATTCCATTTGTTAATCCTGCAATGATAGCAGTGACGTTTGGTTGTCAGGCTAGACAAGTTAGTGTCCATTTACGAGATGAGATCGCTAACCTGCTTTTGCAGGGTAGGATACAAGTCAGAGCTGATGTCAATACTCGTAATAGTGTCCATATTTGAGAAAGGTAGAGAGTTAGGCAACTATGAAGATATAGGGAATGAAGTGTCGTCCTGTAGCGAGCAGAAGGAATAGATGAAACTCTTTACTTTGTGTATCACTACACAAAGTGAAGAGAAGGTCTGTTTTTCTCACACAGTCACCCATAATTGAAGGTGTATTGAGTCTATCTAACTTTAGCCATAAAAATAGCCCAATTCCAACTTTGGGTGACTGTACGAACCTTTTCTTTTCTTCTAAAACTAACACATATAGCCAAACATGCCCTCTCATACAAGCGAAAAAATTATAAACGGTATATATCTCTAACAAGAACAATTTAATACATTTTACTTAAACACCTTATAAATCAAGCAATAAACAAATATATCCAAGCAAGAAAAGACGACACAAATGATGCTAGTCTTCTAAGCTTCATTCAAGAAAACGCTGATTTAATGCGCGAAGCTTGTAATATTGTCCCAAATTACCAAGTTTTTGTGCGTAGATGCTTTCAGAAGCAAGCCAAGGCACATAATGTCAAAATGGTAATGTCTTGAAATAAAGCCCTTCATAACAAAACAATCTGATTTTTACTTTTATTAGACCAACAGTGGTTCTATTCGTTGGAAGAAGATTTTGTTTCCTGAACAAGACACTACCATGTCAACTATAAGAACTGTATCTAGATCAGCAATAACTCAAACAGCCTTGATCAATGATATCTCTGAATGGGAAGTTTGCATCAGCAACAGCCCTCTAATGTTTGGTGAACACGATGTTGAAGACCTATTCAACAAATACAAGCAGCTGAGCCTTGAAATCATAAAAAATAGCAACGATCCTTTTGGCATTCAAGAAATTGCGTAAATGTTATTGATTAAAAAAAGCTGAGACTCTCTTTTGGTATCTAACGCCTAATGTATACTGTAGTGCGATCGACAACATTCTATACCTTGACATTCTCAAACAAACAAGTCAAGTGTTCAAGGATGTGTTCCCAAGCTCCCTTGCCCATGACTTTCGAGTCAGTCATCAAGCAGTCTACAAGTCATTGAAGAAAAAGTTCCCTGAAGACATTAAGGCTGCACTAGAAGATATCTTGGATGACTTTGCCAAAGAAAAAAATTTGTTTGAAGCACAGAAAGCAATCAATGAGTTACTCGTTGACATAGAAGATGAACAAGTGTTTCAAGTGGTAAAGATGGTGTTCAGCTTGCTAGATGAAGTACCCGAAGAAGAAGTAGTCATGTCAGAAAATCATTTGACTGCAAGCTTTGTACATATTATAATGAAGGCAATATTTAAGAAAGATGTCTATATCATGCCACATATGTAAGATGTCTAATAGAAAGATGTTGGTTATTGGTATGTTAAACCTTCCTTGCTATCTCTAGGTCAAACAATGTTTGCAATGATTCAAATTGGCGCCCAGACTACAAAGTGTCTCGGATTATCAATAAGCGTGCACAACAAGAATGCTTTGGCGAGATAAAGCCAAGCATGTGCAATGATGACTCGAAGAAGAAGAAGGATTTGATCAAGATAATGAAGTATGCAAAGACAGCAATTTCACAGACAAAGTACAACTTTTTCTTGACCTTTGTTGTACAAGGTAAGCTTCTTTTACCAACACAACGTAAAATCATCTTCAAACTCACATCTCTATAGAAAACATGATGCGCTTCTTTGTAACTAAGTACTTGTCAAGAACAATGTACGTGTGTGTTGAAGTTGAGAGCTTCAGAATACCGACTACTCTCAATGAAATAGCCAGTATAACTCTTGTCTTGACAAAGTTGATTCGTTTGGGTGAGCTCTACGGCAGCTGTAAAGCAGCAAGCATAGAAGCAGAAGATGAAAGATCATTGCCAGAATCAATTATTGATTCTTTTTTTTTAATAAATTTTTAATGATGATGTTGTTGTTGCTTTTTCTATAAGAATAATACTTGGCTTTATATACTTTATTCGACCTTTTTTGTTTTTCTTTTTTGAAAATCAAATCAAATCTCTAAAAACAATTGGTTCAAAAACAGCAGTGAGTTACAGGGTAACAAAAAATATAATCTAAACACTTGCTTGTATTAATGAATATGATAGAGTACGCAAAAGATGGAGAGGGAATGGAAATCAGTAATGAACATTGGATAAAACCTATCAGATAGTAACGTGTACATCTTGAGATAGAATTTTGGGTTTTTCTATAGCAAGTTGTGATATCGTGCTTTGAAATCATCATGCACTACCCTACAAAAGTGTTTCAAAGTAAGAAACGTTTTGACACTTAAATCTATGTAGATTGTTCATTGAGGTAAATGGTGGTCATATAACATACTAGTTTTTGCCGAATTGTAAAAGTACACCACTTCTTGTCTATTTAGCAATGTCATGGGATATTTTTGAGGATTTGGGAATGCAAGGTAAAGCTTATGTGTTGATGTGTTCTTTAAAAAATAAATTCTAAAAAACATTTGTGATGGAAAGTGTATATCCTTTGCATTCTTCCTGCTACAAAAGTTCTATTTAATTACCATGTAATGATCTGTGGTAAAGCTAAAGTAAACGAAATCAGATCGTTAAATCGATCTGAATTTAATGACTGTAGACTCCCTGATATCGAAATCAGCAAGTTTGTTTCTAGCCTTAGAATAGTTCTTTGTAAAAAAAAAAAAAAAAAAAAAAAAAAAAAAGGAGGCACTGTTTTGAGACTTGCCATAAAACTTTTTATTGACAGTTTGTCTTTTCGAAATAGAATACCTCAGGGCTGTTTATATCCTCTTCAACAGCTGCAAGCAGTACTTTCCTCAGTGCCAACCTTTGATGTCAAAATTTGTACCGAAAAAGCCATGTCCTTTTGTCTGAGCCATAAATATCATATCCTATTTTCTCATCAAAACTAAACATAATAGTATTTATTGCTTCAAGTGCATGTTTATTCAACTGGTTTCTGTCAGCTTTTGTAGCACAGCAGATCGAAACTGGTCAGCCACTTCAAAGTACAAAAATGCAATTATTTATCGGCTGTATCTATATCTTCATCGCCTTTGCCAGGGAGGCTAGCTTAAACGTTTTGTTTGAAGAGTTTAGCAAGATTTGTTAAATAAACTCTATTTCTTTTTTTCACTTGGTCAACGCATTGACAAAAAAATCGACTTTCACTCTGTACAAGCCACGAAGCAGAAGCACTTTTGCTTGCTTTGGAGTCTACTAAGTCAGACTATGGGGAATAGAAGGTACCTGTTATCATAGAAGGGAGAAAAAAAACTTTTGCTGACCGGAGGCACCAAATCCATGGCGTTTTATACGCCATAGATCAGAATCAAAGCTCAACAGTTCTCAATAAAAGATAAAATGTTTATTCAAGTCATTTTTTCTTTAAATTAAATCACTAGCCATAAGGGTCCATGGTAGCCTGTGAACGACACATAAGTACTAGCAGACTTGGCTTTGCAATTGACAAAGGTGTTGTCAATTTTTGTTTTCAATCTTGTTGTTGATGTTACAGACGAAGGAATGGCGCTACTCAAACCATTATTATTCATAAATGACAGTATGCTTGATCTTAAACTAGATTCTACATTGAAGTCGATGTTGAAGTCACCAGCAATCACAACATATCTATAGTCTTTTTCTATAATGAAATGCAAAGCTTCAAGCAACAAAGAAAGTATCGGCCGAGGTGAGACATAGATACTACAGTACAAAGTATCTTGTACTTTAACAGCAGCAACACTGATTGTACGTGTGCCTGACTGGAAAAGACGAGAGTAAGCTTGGGGAGCTAAGGATGATCTTTGCAAGAGTCTGTCAGATATATAGCATCTTGAGCCAATCTTTTGGTTTGAGCCCAATTCTCGATCCACAGTAGAAAGCATCTGAAAGCCAGGCAGCACAAATTCGTTGGTTGATTCTGTCCATGTCTCATTCAACAGCAGTACATCTGAAGAAAGAAATACAGAATCAGATGTGATTTGCCTAAAATTAGGGCCTAAACCCTCAACATTGTAGGAAATCACTTGGATGTCATCATTGTTGGGCGAGCGTGTTGATAAATGCTTGAATGATGGCACCAGCTGAACAGAATGTTGTCTTCGTAGTTCTTCAACCAAATCGCTTTGTTCTTCAGCCCAAATAGGTGCAGGAGCAATGAATTTGTTGTCCTTTGTTATTATCTTTAGTCCGGCTGCTGTAGTTGCTCTTGAGCAAGCAACATACAATGCAGATCTAGCCATTCTTCTTTTACCAATATCGTAGACAACTACAGAGTCGTAAGTGCCACCTTGAGACTTGTGAACAGTCATAGCTTCAGCAGGCACAACGGGGAACTGTTTTCTTTGAAGACTTAGAGAGCCATCCTTCTTCTTGCTGATGGTGCCGACTGTGGGCTCAATCATAGTCCAGGTGTCATCACTTATACTTGCAAGTCTTCTGATTCTTTCTTGTCTTCTTCTTAGTTTCAAACCTGCTCTGTTCTCTTCAAACTTCACCCACAATCTCATTGGTTTTGCTGGTCCGGAATCTTGTTGATTCGAGCTTTCAGCATTGGCTCCGACAGTGGATCTTCTTCCGTAATTTATCTTCATGAGATAGCCTGTTGCCCCGTTTACGAGGCCATCGCTTGTATCAATGTTCTTGGTCATCATGTACCTAGCACCTATCTTGAGCAGCAATTTCTTGATGAGACCACCATTCTTCAAATTGCCAAAGTTTTCGCTATCAGCACTTTGGATTAGATGATCAACAGCAGACTGACTCGACATCATGCCAGTAACTCTATCAAAAGCAACAGAAACTGCACCTTCTGTATTCATAGATATGAGAATGCTGTTGTTGGCTTTGTGGACTTCTTCATTGGTCTTGAATAGGCATATACCCCTCATGTTGCTATCGGTGCTTGCACCCACAGAAAAGCTGGTAGTATTTTGGGCCCCAGTAGTGCGAGTGCGATCGAGATGAGGAAGAGGAAGACTAGGTAGATCAATATTGTCATGAGAAGAATTCGTGTCATTTCTGTTTCTTGAAGCATGTGCATTGAAGGCTTGAAGCTCTTCAGTAGTCAGTCTTAGCACGCAATTTCGAATCAAGCAAATATCATCAGAGGTCATGGATCCTGCAGCCATGTTGTTTAGTGCGATGGCAAAGGATTGATCATCTCTTTGTCTCATTATTTCTGTTAGTCTGAACGTTTGAAATAGGTGCCACAGATCTTTGGATTTGGCGTTGCTAGAATAAACGTTCTTGGCTTGTACAGCAGGTAGTTGCAAAAAGTCACCAACACAAATAACAGACACGCCACCAAAGGGAAGGTCTCTATCAAAAATATGCTTCAATCGTTGATCAACATATGAAAGCATTTTGTCAGATATCATGCTGATTTCATCAATGATGACTACTTTCAGATCTTTGAGACCAACAGACATAGAATGACTAACATCAGAGGAAAGTTCGGGGAGACCTTGGTTGCCGTGGTTTTGATTTACTGGTAAGTGGAATGCTTGATGCACAGTCTGGCCACCAATTACGAATGCTGCCTTGCCTGTCGGAGCGGTTAAAAGAACGGAGGGAGAGAGCGTGTCTCTTTCAGTGTTGCTGTCAAACTCACGAGAAAGGGCTTCAAACAACGTCTTGATCAGCATACTCTTACCAACTCCAGCACCACCAGTCACAAAATGATAGAATGGTCCAAATGACTTCCAAGTTGTATTTGATGACGCTATGTTGAACATTTGTCGAACAGTACGATCCTTGTTGGTACGAACATGGTGAATCGTATGACAAAGATAATCCCGTTGATTGAGGTTGAGTTTTGTCAACAAACTTTTAAAATCTTGATTGCTCAATCGTTCGGGCACAGTGAGCTTTTCACAATATGTCCTGTTGCTTGTTGAGCCTGTTCCCAAATTCAAATCATTTTCGGCATCTGCCTCTCTATGATAGTTGCCTTCTTCAGAGTCGTCAATGTCAAGAGTATATCTGCTGAAATCATTTTCGTTTTCAGAATATAACACTCTATGACTAGGTTGCTCATTATCTTCATCTTCATTTTCTTCATTTTCATCTTCCAAAACTGCTAGATATCCATCAAGCGTTTCATCACTAATGGTTCTGAATTCTTTTTTCGCCTCCATGATAGCATTTGAGTTTAGCAAGAAAACCTGTTCAGCGTCAACATCAATCAGCTCAGCTTTTTCTTCTTTCCATGGTTTGAACAGCATCAAGAGAATGCGGAAGTAGTCATTCCTGTCTTTGTCGATATTTCCTTTAAAATACCTAATGACCTTAGATTTTCCTCTTCTTTTAACAAAACCTTGTCGGTTTTTCAAGGTAAATATCTTGCCGGCATCAACAGCAGCACCTTCTTCTAAAACTTCATCAGGGACATTGTCTTCGTTCTCTACTTCATCAACAGGCCTGTTTGTTTGTTGTCTTCTTGGATGTTTTTTTGAAAACTCAAAGTATGCAGCAAATTGAGCCAAATTCAAGTGCGAAAGCTCATCCGGACGAGCAACATAGTGTTCTATCAACCCAGGCTGATACCATTCAGTAGAATCTGCAGGTAAGTCCACCAAGTCCTGACCACTTTTAAGAGTACGTGTTCTTTTATCGAGCCTTAATGTTGGAATGTGTACAGTTACAGTACTCGATTCGGCTATGTTGATACCAAGCAAATTGTAGCAGGCTTCCTGGGCAGATATTTCACTTGTGTTGTAATAAGTATTTATCAACAAGCCCAGCATGCTCATGGCTTTGCTTGAAGGATTATTGCGGTGCTTTTGAAAAATTTCACCTAAGGCCTTACTGATGTAATTGGCAACATATTCGCAACAGGCATACGGGTCTAATATGTATTGGATATCCATGTTTGACCGCATAAGACCAAAAACTTTAGTATTATAGTTGTTGGTAACAATTGCATTAGTGGAACGCTTGATAAAGATTTTGTTCAACTTGAGGTTGATACGCAGAGCATTGAGATAGTCGTTGTAGGTTGCGATATTCAACTCAATCAAGAAATCTTCAAATGACATATTTGACTGGGTCAAAGTGGACATGTTGTCATTAAGATACATATTGATTCTTTTGTTCAAAGCCTTCAACCGGTTCTTTTCTTCAGCAGCAAACTCAAGATCTTCTACAGGTGTCAATAGTCTTGTCTCTTTCATTGGTGGAAATGGTATATTGAATCGGCAAACTTCCTTTCCTCCTCGTTTTCTTATACAGGTATGAGTGTGTTTATGAGAAAGTCTACTATCCACCAAAGTTCTCCATGTATTCTCATTGCATTCTTCTATATTCTTGGCATGAGGAGTTCCATCCCATTCTCCTTTGCATGTAACAAGCTTATCCACAAAATCGCAAGCTTCCTGCTGATTGCTTTCAGTACCAGTCTTGTTGTTGAAAACAGGCGCATCCTTCAACCAAATGAGCATGTGGATATGTGGAGATCCTTTAAAATAGCACAAGTTAGCCATAAGCATATGTTTAAAGAACTTTTCTTTTTGCCTACCACGTTGTTGGAATTCTACTCTATAGTAATATTCCTTGATCTTGTACCCCGTAAAAGGACCTGCTTCATGAGACCATGTCTTTTTAAGGACACGGAATCTATGGTCAAAGTAGCGAGCGCAGATAACTGGATCGCTTTGTATCAATCTGGCTTTTTCTGCATAACTCAATTCGTTTGATTGAATTTCAGTAATAACATCATTGTCAACCACTTTCTTCAAAATAACCAAGAGCTCAGGCCAAAATGCTTCTGCAGCTGAAACAGTCAAAAAGATAGTTGGTATACCTATTTGTGCAATCATAGCCATAACATTTTGCTTCTGTCCTTTCCAATAGCTGCCTGACGAACGAATACCAGTAAAAACCTTGTACGCTTGATCGAGATTCAACAAAGCATTTACATTTTCCGGATTGGATACATCATCTACTGTAATGGCTCGTTCGCTGTCCTCACCGTTGGCTTTCATTGTTCTTTTTCGAATGATGATGTTCAAATTACTTTTCATCTTCAACAGTTGAATCTTGCGATCAAAAAACAAAAGACAATCAGCACGACTTGCAACTCTTCTATCGAAACTACGAGTCATTGATTTGACCATGGATTGGTAAGGTACACACGATGTTGTGACCAACTTTTGTCCAAAGAAAATTTTGGGGAAAGCCAAAAAATCACAATCTTGATCCATAATAATGGAAAGAGGTGTGTTTCCTTCTGCTGGGGCTATACGGAGAACAGTGTTATTATCAACAAGCAAAGTTTCTTGTACTCCTGCATTGGCCTCACCTACTCCATCAACCTGCTCTTCACTTTGAGAGCCATTATTTTCATTGGTCTCGGCTTGATTGTCTGAGCCTTGTTCATCATCATCTGGACCAAAATCTTCTTCAAATATGTCACCTAGCTCATCTTCATTGACTTCTACCGATTCGTTTGAACCGTCTTGACGTAGATTGAGAGTAGTCCATTCTTCTTCATCAACAACATCGACATCATGAGCAACGTAGAGAGGAGTTCCTAGTAAGTAGCGAACTGCTGTCCAAACATAGTCAGGCTTGATAACTCCTTGCATGTAGTTCTTAAGGTAAGTCATCTTTCTTGCTAAGTGAACATGTACAGTCGAAGTATCGTCAAGGTTTCTTGGTAAAGAAGATTTAGAGGTATCAACGTTGACAGGTACATTGACTATGGCACCTTTACTTCTGAACTGACCATGCAGACCTTTATGGGTCCACAAAGATTGGAAGATATGGCGTGGTGCTACCAGTCTTTCTTCGAGTCTGCTGAGCCTGTTGACGCATTCTACTTTCTCGGGAAAATGAAGGCCATGAGACAAAGCAATAGTTGGCAGCTTTGTTTTTTTGAGTGATGCTCTACAAGTCATACAAGATCGATATTTTGCATCATCTTCATCATTGCCTTCTCTTGCAACCATATTGTGTCCTTGGAATACATTGTGGTGGAGGCCCCAAAAAGCTCCAAGAACAATCTCCTCATCACAACCCCAACTAATCAACTGGTTCTTGCTTACTAAACAAGTGCTCCTCTTGAAGAAAAGATTTCCGCAGCAAAAGCAAATGATGGTAGGGCCAAGACGAATTGAGTCTTCATATTCATCAGTAACAGCTTGCCATTCTAAGTTGATCTGGAATACGATGCTGTCTGTCAAAACGAATGTCTTTTTTTTTTAAGAAAAACTACTTTACCTCGGGTTCCAAAGGTGTTTGTCGTCTTTGACGGTACTCTCTTTGGTATTCAGTATATTCTTCAATATGAGCAGCTCTATACTGTCTAGCATCTTCAGTGTGCGCAGCTCTATACTGTCTAGCATCTTCAGTGTGCGCAGCTCTATACTGTCTAGCTTCTTCGGTATGCTCAGCTCTATACTGTCTGGCTTCTTCACTATGCTCGGCTCTATATCTTCTTCGATACGACCTTCCTTCTTCGGAATTGTTTCGGTCTCTCTGCCGCTTTCTAATTGATTCAGAGTTGTTTGCAACGTAGGATCATTGATTCTCTCTTCTTCTTCTTCTTGCCCTTTCATTTTCCACATTGGGAAGTCTAAACCGACTTGTTTGGCCTGAGTATGTGATGGTCGAATTTGTTGCATCTCGAGGTACATCTTGAATGGGTGAACTCATGTCATCACTTGCAAGAGTTTCAGTTGAAGAGCTTGGGGTAGTATTGCTCTGACTTTCAGGGGCAAGATCTTCAGTGCTGTTTGCTTGTCTTGTTAGAAGGCTTGCAGGGAATCTGATTTAGATTCTTTCTTCTTCTGATTGAGACGTTCTCTCATCGCGCCTAGATCTAAGTCGAGTTTTGGGTATATCTTTGAGTATTTGTTATTTGAAAGAGATAATGTCTTATTTTGTTTCTAAAATTAAAGGTATTCTATCTTGACAATAACAATGTAGTTTGCTGGCTTAAGCTTAATCTACTGTTCCTAACTCAAGCTTGCTTCGCGTGAGGGGGAGGGTCGTCCCTCTCCCTTAGACCCCCTCCCAGACTGGTTCAGGCTTAATCTATGTAATTTTTTTTATTGCTTGTTATCTACGATTTTTGCTTGAGGCTTCTCGTATCATTTTCATGTTTGTGTGCACATCCATATAGAGCTTGTTGTTGTTCTTTGGCTGTTCTATATATGGTAATTTTTTGTCACAATAATTTTTATTTTTTTCTTCATTTCCAAAGGCTTATTTGATACTCCGTATAAAACGCCAAAAAAATATAGGGGATGGACAGTCATGTGAAGTCGTTTTCTTTTATTTTCGTTTTTTTCTCCCTTCTATGATAACAGGTACCTTCTATTCCCCATAGTCTGACTCAGTCAGGCTTCCGTGCAAGTAGTTGTGCTATGTTATCGCTTTTTATCCAAGGAAGCTGTTTTGCAGGATCTGTCTTGCTCAAGTTTTGAAATGGCTATTTTGGTTGCCTTCGTTTTTTTCTCCCTTCTATGATAACAGGTACCTTCTATTCCCCATAGTCTGACTCAGTCAGGCTTCCGTGCAAGTAGTTGTGCTATGTTATCGCTTTTTATCCAAGGAAGCTGTTTTGCAGGATCTGTCTTGCTCAAGTTTTGAAATGGCTATTTTGGTTGCCTTCATTTTTTGGCGTTTTATACGGAGTATCAAATAAGCCTTTGGAAATGAAGAAAAAAATAAAAATTATTGTGACAAAAAATTACCATATATAGAACAGCCAAAGAACAACAACAAGCTCTATATGGATGTGCACACAAACATGAAAATGATACGAGAAGCCTCAAGCAAAAATCGTAGATAACAAGCAATAAAAAAAATTACATAGATTAAGCCTGAACCAGTCTGGGAGGGGGTCTAAGGGAGAGGGACGACCCTCCCCCTCACGCGAAGCAAGCTTGAGTTAGGAACAGTAGATTAAGCTTAAGCCAGCAAACTACATTGTTATTGTCAAGATAGAATACCTTTAATTTTAGAAACAAAATAAGACATTATCTCTTTCAAATAACAAATACTCAAAGATATACCCAAAACTCGACTTAGATCTAGGCGCGATGAGAGAACGTCTCAATCAGAAGAAGAAAGAATCTAAATCAGATTCCCTGCAAGCCTTCTAACAAGACAAGCAAACAGCACTGAAGATCTTGCCCCTGAAAGTCAGAGCAATACTACCCCAAGCTCTTCAACTGAAACTCTTGCAAGTGATGACATGAGTTCACCCATTCAAGATGTACCTCGAGATGCAACAAATTCGACCATCACATACTCAGGCCAAACAAGTCGGTTTAGACTTCCCAATGTGGAAAATGAAAGGGCAAGAAGAAGAAGAAGAGAGAATCAATGATCCTACGTTGCAAACAACTCTGAATCAATTAGAAAGCGGCAGAGAGACCGAAACAATTCCGAAGAAGGAAGGTCGTATCGAAGAAGATATAGAGCCGAGCATAGTGAAGAAGCCAGACAGTATAGAGCTGAGCATACCGAAGAAGCTAGACAGTATAGAGCTGCGCACACTGAAGATGCTAGACAGTATAGAGCTGCGCACACTGAAGATGCTAGACAGTATAGAGCTGCTCATATTGAAGAATATACTGAATACCAAAGAGAGTACCGTCAAAGACGACAAACACCTTTGGAACCCGAGGTAAAGTAGTTTTTCTTAAAAAAAAAAAGACATTCGTTTTGACAGACAGCATCGTATTCCAGATCAACTTAGAATGGCAAGCTGTTACTGATGAATATGAAGACTCAATTCGTCTTGGCCCTACCATCATTTGCTTTTGCTGCGGAAATCTTTTCTTCAAGAGGAGCACTTGTTTAGTAAGCAAGAACCAGTTGATTAGTTGGGGTTGTGATGAGGAGATTGTTCTTGGAGCTTTTTGGGGCCTCCACCACAATGTATTCCAAGGACACAATATGGTTGCAAGAGAAGGCAATGATGAAGATGATGCAAAATATCGATCTTGTATGACTTGTAGAGCATCACTCAAAAAAACAAAGCTGCCAACTATTGCTTTGTCTCATGGCCTTCATTTTCCCGAGAAAGTAGAATGCGTCAACAGGCTCAGCAGACTCGAAGAAAGACTGGTAGCACCACGCCATATCTTCCAATCTTTGTGGACCCATAAAGGTCTGCATGGTCAGTTCAGAAGTAAAGGTGCCATAGTCAATGTACCTGTCAACGTTGATACCTCTAAATCTTCTTTACCAAGAAACCTTGACGATACTTCGACTGTACATGTTCACTTAGCAAGAAAGATGACTTACCTTAAGAACTACATGCAAGGAGTTATCAAGCCTGACTATGTTTGGACAGCAGTTCGCTACTTATAGGAACTCCTCTCTACGTTGCTCATGATGTCGATGTTGTTGATGAAGAAGAATGGACTACTCTCAATCTACGTCAAGACGGTTCAAACGAATCGGTAGAAGTCAATGAAGATGAGCTAGGTGACATATTTGAAGAAGATTTTGGTCCAGATGATGATGAACAAGGCTCAGACAATCAAGCCGAGACCAATGAAAATAATGGTCTCAAAGTGAAGAGCAGGTTGATGGAGTAGGTGAGGCCAATGCAGGAGTACAAGAAACTTTGCTTGTTGATAATAACACTGTTCTCCGTATAGCCCCAGCAGAAGGAAACACACCTCTTTCCATTATTATGGATCAAGATTGTGATTTTTTGGCTTTCCCCAAAATTTTCTTTGGACAAAAGTTGGTCACAACATCGTGTGTACCTTACCAATCCATGGTCAAATCAATGACTCGTAGTTTCGATAGAAGAGTTGCAAGTCGTGCTGATTGTCTTTTGTTTTTTGATCGCAAGATTCAACTGTTGAAGATGAAAAGTAATTTGAACATCATCATTCGAAAAAGAACAATGAAAGCCAACGGTGAGGACAGCGAACGAGCCATTACAGTAGATGATGTATCCAATCCGGAAAATGTAAATGCTTTGTTGAATCTCGATCAAGCGTACAAGGTTTTTACTGGTATTCGTTCGTCAGGCAGCTATTGGAAAGGACAGAAGCAAAATGTTATGGCTATGATTGCACAAATAGGTATACCAACTATCTTTTTGACTGTTTCAGCTGCAGAAGCATTTTGGCCTGAGCTCTTGGTTATTTTGAAGAAAGTGGTTGACAATGATGTTATTACTGAAATTCAATCAAACGAATTGAGTTATGCAGAAAAAGCCAGATTGATACAAAGCGATCCAGTTATCTGCGCTCGCTACTTTGACCATAGATTCCATGTCCTGAAAAAGACATGGTCTCATGAAGCAGGTCCTTTTCGGGGTACAAGATCAAGGAATATTACTATAGAGTAGAATTCCAACAACGTGGTAAGCAAAAAGAAAAGTTCTTTAAACATATGCTTATGGCTAACTTGTGCTATTTTAAAGGATCTCCACATATCCATATGCTCATTTGGTTGAAGGATGCGCCTGTTTTCAACAACAAGACTGGTACTGAAAGCAATCAGCAGGAAGCTTGCGATTTTGTGGATAAGCTTGTTACATGCAAAGGAGAATGGGATGGAACTCCTCATGCCAAGAATGTAGAAGAATGCAATGAGAATACATGGAGAACTTTGGTGGATAGTAGACTTTCTCATAAACACACTCATATCTGTATAAGAAAACGAGGAGGAAAGGAAGTTTGCCGATTCAATATACCATTTCCACCAATGAAAGAGACAAGACTATTGACACCTGTAGAAGATCTTGAGTTTGCTGCTGAAGAAAAGAACCGGTTGAAGGCTTTGAACAAAAGAATCAATATGTATCTTAATGACAACATGTCCACTTTGACCCAGTCAAATATGTCATTTGAAGATTTCTTGATTGAGTTGAATATCGCAACCTAAACGACTATCTCAATGCTCTGCGTATCAACCTCAATTGAACAAAATCTTTATCAAGCGTTCCACTAATGCAATTGTTACCAACAACTAAATGCTAAAGTTTTTGGTCTTATGCGGTCAAACATGGATATCCATACATATTAGACCCGTATGCCTGTTGTGAATATGTTGTCATTCATCAAAAGGTGATAACATCAGTAAGGCCTTAGATGAAATTTTCAAAAACACCGCAATGATCCTTCAAGCAAAGCCATGAACATGCTGGGCTCCTTGATAAATACTTATTACAACACGAGTGAAATATCTGCCCAGGAAGCCTGCTACAATTTGCTTGGTATCAATATGGCCGAATCGAGTACTGTAACTGTACACATTCCGACATCAAGGCTCGATAAAAGAACACGTATTCTTAAAAGTGGTCAGGACTTGGTGGACTTACCTGCAGATTCTACTGAATGGTATCAACCTGGATTAATAGAACACTATGTTGTTTGTTTGGATGAGCTTTCGCACTTGAATTTGGCTCAATTTGCTGCATACTTCGAGTTTTCAAAAAAACATCCAAGAAGACAACAAACAAACAGGCCTGATGAAGAAGTAGAGAACGAAGACAATGTCCCTGATGAAGTGTTAGAAGAAGGTGGTGCTGTTGATGCCGGCAAGATATTTACCTTGAAAAACCGACAAGGTTTCATCAAAAGAAGAGGAAAATCTAAGGTCATTAGGTATTTCAAAGGAAATATCGACAAAGACAGGAATGACTACTTCCGTATTCTCTTGATGCTGTTCAAACCATGGAAAGAAGAAAAAGCTGAGCTGATTGATGTTGACGCTGAACAGGTTTTCTTGCTAAACTCAAATGCAATCATGGAGGCAAAAAAAGAGTTTAGAACCATTAGTGATGAAACGCTTGATGGATATCTAGCAGTTTTGGAAGATGAAAATGAAGAAGATGAAGATGAAGATAATGAGCAACCTAATCATAGAGTGTTATATTCTGAAAATGAAAATGATTTCAGCAGATATACTCTTGACATTGACGACTCTGAAGAAGGCAACTATCATAGAGAAGCAGATGCCGAAAATGATTTGAATTTGGGAACAGGCTCAACAAGCAACAGGACATATTGTGAAAAGCTCACTGTGCCCGAACGATTGAGCAATCAAGATTTTAAAAACCTATTGACAAAACTCAACCTCAATCAACGGGATTATCTTTGTCATACGATTCACCATGTTCGTACCAACAAGGATCGTACTGTTCGACAAATGTTCAACATAGCGTCATCAAATACAACTTGGAAGTCATTTGGACCATTCTATCATTTTGTGACTGGTGGTGCTGGAGTTGGTAAGAGTATGCTGATCAAGACGTTGTTTGAAGCCCTTTCTCGTGAGTTTGACAGCAACACTGAAAGAGACACGCTCTCTCCCTCCGTTCTTTTAACCGCTCCGACAGGCAAGGCAGCATTCGTAATTGGTGGCCAGACTGTGCATCAAGCATTCCACTTACCAGTAAATCAAAACCACGGCAACCATGGTCTCCCCGAACTTTCCTCTGATGTTAATCATTCTATGTCTGTTGGTCTCAAAGATCTGAAAGTAGTCATCATTGATGAAATCAGCATGATATCTGACAAAATGCTTTCATATGTTGATCAACGATTGAAGCATATTTTTGATAGAGACCTTCCCTTTGGTGGCGTGTCTGTTATTTGTGTTGGTGACTTTTTGCAACTACCTGCTGTACAAGCCAAGAACGTTTATTCCAGCAACGCCAAATCCAAAGATCTGTGGCACCTATTTCAAACGTTCAGACTGACAGAAATAATGAGACAGAGAGATGATCAATCCTTTGCCATCGCACTAAACAACATGGCTGCAGGATCCATGACCTCTGATGATATTTGCTTGATTCGAAATTGCGTGCTAAGACTGACTACTGAAGAGCTTCAAGCCTTCAATGCACATGCTTCAAGAAACAGAAATGATACGAATTCTTCTCATGACAATATTGATCTACCTAGTCTTCCTCTTCCTCATCTCGACCGCACTCGCACTACTGAGGCCCAAAATACTACCAGCTTTTCTGTGGATGCAAGCACCGATAGCAACATGAGGGGTATATGCCTATTTAAGACCAATGAAGAAGTCCACAAAGCCAATAACAGCATTCTCATGTCTATGAATACAGAAGGTGCAGTTTCTGTTGCTTTTGATAGAGTTACTGGCATGATGTCGAGTCAGTCTGCTGTTGATCATCTAATCCAAAGTGCTGATAGCGAAAACTTTGGCAATTTGAAGAATGGTGGTCTCATCAAGAAATTGCTGCTCAAGATAGGTGCTAGGTACATGATGACCAAGAAAATTGATACAAGCGATGGCCTTGTAAACGGGGCAACAGGCTATCTCATGAAGATAGATTACGGAAGAAGATCTACTGTCGGAACCAATGCTGAAAGCTCGAATCAACAAGATTCCGGACCAGCAAAACCAATGAGATTGTGGGTCAAGTTTGAAGAAAACAGAGCAGGTTTAAAACTAAGAAGAAGACAAGAAAGAATCAGAAGACTTGCAAGTATAAGTGATGACACCTGGACTATGATTGAGCCCACAGTCGGTACTATCAGCAAGAAGAAGGATGGCTCTCTAAGTCTTCAAAGAAAACAGTTCCCCGTTGTGCCTGCTGAAGCCATGACTGTTCACAAGTCTCAAGGGGGCACTTACGACTCTGTAGTTGTCTACGATATTGGTAAAAGAAGAATTACTAGATCTGCATTGTATGTTGTGTGATATTTGCAGTCTCAAATAGATTCAATGAGAGGGAACTCGATTTTTTTATTAAAAAGAAAGAGAGGGAACTAATTCTACTGCAAGTCCATGTTGTGTTTATATATTATTTCTATCTCGGTTTCAATCAATCACTCCGTTATAATTTTATCTGTATGAGCAGTTTTCCTACTAGGATGACTGGTCACCTTAATGGAAAGATGGCTGTAGCCAGATTTTATCCCCCGCCTTGAATGAGGTGGAGATATATTGTTTACTTGATTTATATCTTGGAGAGATAATAATTATGCTCAACAAGATATGTTTAATCTTGATTAGTGTTTCAATATATCAGGCATAACTGTTTCATACTTGTTCACTTGTTTCGTTGGATGTTTAGATCAGTTTAGATCAGTTTAGATTAGGTGATAACGATAGACAAGCCCTTTGTAATTATGTCTCAGAACTATCTTTATCCAAGTAATGATTTAGTCTTTTCTTATAATGAAATCTCTAGAATCATTGCTTGTTTTGTTAGATGCTGCTACCTTGGTATTATAAGGCCTATGCAACCATCCTGCTATCACATGTATCATGTCATATAGCCATTTCAAGTATTGATGAAAAGAGAGTCAATGAATATAAATCTGATCATGCTTTCAATGTGTTAGCTAGGCACATTGAACGCTTTATATATCATATCATCGCTTTTTACCAATGCTTGTTAGATGTTTGATTTCAGGATTACCTCTGGTAATATCTGAAATGATTTTAGTTTTCCAACTTTGTGAACATTATTTGATTTATTGTTATTTTGACATTATCTGTCAAAATAACCTTTGATGATGATTAATTGAATTTCCGATTATAAGTCGTTCTGGCTTCTGTATATGCCCAAATACGACAATGCCCCCCCCCCCCTAGATGGGTATCGAGGGTTGATTAAAATAACGTAGATGCACGTCGATAATTTATAGTGTTTGGGTCGGATCACACACGAAGTGCATCCTGATATGTTGAGTCCTGCGTACACAAGTGACTGTGTACTCAAATATCAAAAAAAAAAAATTATAATTATTTACAAGCGAGTAATCGGCGGACTGCCTCACTTTTTAACGTTTTTTCTATATGTACAGTGTATGATGGTGTATCAACCAACCATAGTTATTTTGGAAACGTGTGCTATCAACCTGTGGACGAAACCGATCAGCGTTGGAGCGAGCACTTCTTTTGAAAGCACCTACAGCAGGGTTATTTGTTACTGCTCTTGTATGGTTGCTAGTTTTACGATAAGTTTTGTCATTCGCGTCACATCAGCCTGATGATCTGTAGACGATTCAATATTATTTTGATTACATCACTAATGGTATCTACCATGTGAGCTAGATTGCTTCTAGGACATGATGGGTCCCAGATGCTTTGTATATCAAGAGGATCAGTGAAATGATCAGCTGGTAGCCAACTATCATCTTCAGCTGTATGATTTTTCCAACGCGTTTTATGTTCACGATGGTTAGGTTCACCACAATGATCGACGATAGCGTCAAATTCGAAGACTTCTTCCTTCGCAATTACTTCATCTTGCGATACCAACTTCATTTCTGAAGGAGTAGAATCACGAGGGAGGATTAAGCCTATTTCATCGTGTAGTGTGTAAATATTGTGCTCAGTTTCTCTTACGACAGAATATGGTCCTTCGTAGATTGGAGCAAGTGATTTTTAGGTACCTTTCTTTCGTACCATTACCATGCTACCGACCGGAAAGTCGATCAAGCGATGATTTTTATCAAAATGTCTTTTGCGTCATTTTGTTATATTGATATGTGCGATCTTTTATCGCGGGGAATACAATATCTGACATATAGTCGATACGATTCAGTAGTTCATCATTTGTCATTGGTTCAATCGAATCCATCGATTCCGAGAGAAGGGGTAATTCGTTTGTCATTCTTCGAGCAAACATGAGGTTGAAAGGGCTCGTTAAAAGTCTTTTGGATATTTTACAGTTGATCATGAGTTGTAGAAGTTTAATCCGTACATCCCATTCTTCTTCCGACATACCCAAAATCAGCTTCTTTAGCAGACGCCTGACGTTTTGGACAGCTCTTTCAGCGCCACATTACTTTGACTGTAATAGGCCGTACTCAAACGTTTGTCGATTTTCATTGCTTCACAGAGTTCATCCATGATAGCATTTTTATGTTCAGTTCTATTATCTGAATTGAGAATTTGAAGGTATCCTTCGCTGGGATTATGTCCTTCACTATCCTTTTGTCTTCAGGGTCATAGTTCTTATTGATATTAGATGTATTAGCATATGTGTTCAGAATTGCTAACATTTTTACGTTGTTAATGTGATCACTAGAGTCTATCAAGACAGATTTTTCAAATCATTTTCTGTCCAACTCTCCATATTGTCACATACCGAACTATTGTGATTTTAGCCATTAATGACAAGGTCATTCAATGAATTTATTTCTCCATTTTGATAGTTGTATGGTATAGCCAGCTTTTTCAAAACTGCAGCTACATCTTTTTTTATTGACTCGTATCAGTCATTTTTTTTCACTTATTTTGTTGACTGCCATTTTGTTGCCACATAGCTTTTTTTGCCAAGTATGGCTTGCAGGTCTCCAAGTGACGAGGAGAGAAAGGTTCTATTTTACAGTGACCACACAGAGGTACCGTAGGTTGGTAAGCTTTGTGGTAAATTGTTTTATGCCTTTTGGCATTCTGTTGTTGTTGTTGATCCAGATGGGATCGGTCATCTCTTTTGCGATCTTCTCGCTCTTTGTTTTTAGCAGCCTTTGGTGCCAGTGAGAGGTACAATGCTTCTTGTATGTCTCCAATATGTTTTTCAAGGAATTTAAATAAACTCCCAAGGCTTTCTGGGTAATGTGTATTACCTGAACTTTCATAGTTCGCCTTTAATGATTTTTCTACTTCTTCCTTTGTAACGGGTAGAAGTGATTCAATAAATGAAGCCGTTTGGATGACACCATAGTTATACTTAATGGGCAAACGGTTGAAAGCTTCCAGGTATCTGTCGATATAATCCCGGATGGTCTCACTTTTTCCTTGTTTGATATTGATATATCTACGGATTTTCTTTGTATCATTTATATCGCCAAAGCGGTCGATGATTGCTTGTTTAACTTGATCCCATTTCACATGATCATCAAGTACGTTGATATGGTTTTGATACCAACGCATATGCTTATTATTTCTTCCGTAGAGGAAAGAAGTGGTCAAATATTTTTTCCAATCAACATCTATGTTGATATCGTTAATTTTCATCGTCAACTCAAAAGCAGAGATGAATCCTTCAGCATTTGCATGCGCAGTTCGATTGTCTGTCTTTGTATCAGCAGGGTCATCAATAAACTGAAAGATAGGTATTTCATTTTTGTTGATCTGATTTTTGATCGTTTTAGAATTATTATCAGCGTTCTTACTGTCATTCTTATTTTTGTTTACTAAGAGATTTTTCAACTTCTCAAGTTGTTCAATTAGTACATTGAGTTTTTGTAGTTCCTCAATGTTGTTACACTCAAGCGTGGCTTCGAAGAGTAAATTAATTTTGTTTTGGTACCGTTGTACCAATTTTTCTTCAGTTATTTTAGGAGTAACTGGGTAGTTCATCTCCATATTATTTTGATATCTGCCCGTATCTATGTCGGCCACAGATTGTTTTTCTTCAATAACCAACCTTTGCATATTGGTATTGTTCATTTGCTCATTTAAGTTACTTTCTTCGTAACCAGAGTTATTTTGTTCATTGAAATTACTTTTTTCGTAATTCAAGTTATTTTGGTAATCAGCCAAATTTTTGTTTTCAGCGTGATTAAATGTTATACTTTCATTACCAGCCATGAGAATACCAGCAGGGGAAGCACTACCAGAGGCAGCGCGAACAGGCAAAGCCACCGAGGAAGACACATCGTCCATTTCGATGTCTTGATCCTTGTCAAAGTCAAGGTCCAAGGCACCCAAACCAGACTCGCGGAAGAGTCTCTTGTTTTCCCTAGCCACGCGCTTTTCTTGGGGAGAAGCAGGGGCCAAAACAGGAGAGGGGTTGTTGCTAGCGGAAGCAGTAGAATCGTTGTTGAAGGTCTTCATTGAAAAAATTGTGATATTTGCAGTCTCAAATAGATTCAATGAGAGGGAACTCGATTTTTTTATTAAAAAGAAAGAGAGGGAACTAATTCTACTGCAAGTCCATGTTGTGTTTATATATTATTTCTATCTCGGTTTCAATCAATCACTCCGTTATAATTTTATCTGTATGAGCAGTTTTCCTACTAGGATGACTGGTCACCTTAATGGAAAGATGGCTGTAGCCAGATTTTATCCCCCGCCTTGAATGAGGTGGAGATATATTGTTTACTTGATTTATATCTTGGAGAGATAATAATTATGCTCGACAAGATATGTTTAATCTTGATTAGTGTTTCAATATATCAGGCATAACTGTTTCATACTTGTTCACTTGTTTCGTTGGATGTTTAGATCAGTTTAGATCAGTTTAGATTAGGTGATAACGATAGACAAGCCCTTTGTAATTATGTCTCAGAACTATCTTTATCCAAGTAATGATTTAGTCTTTTCTTATAATGAAATCTCTAGAATCATTGCTTGTTTTGTTAGATGCTGCTACCTTGGTATTATAAGGCCTATGCAACCATCCTGCTATCACATGTATCATGTCATATAGCCATTTCAAGTATTGATGAAAAGAGAGTCAATGAATATAAATCTGATCATGCTTTCAATGTGTTAGCTAGGCACATTGAACGCTTTATATATCATATCATCGCTTTTTACCAATGCTTGTTAGATGTTTGATTTCAGGATTACCTCTGGTAATATCTGAAATGATTTTAGTTTTCCAACTTTGTGAACATTATTTGATTTATTGTTATTTTGACATTATCTGTCAAAATAACCTTTGATGATGATTAATTGAATTTCCGATTATAAGTCATTCTGGCTTCTGTATATGCCCAAATACGACAGTTGGTTATTACTTTCAGCAAGACACCATCAAGGATTTGCGCAACTCTCTTTCGTTCCTTTTGTCTCACTTTTGTCTCCTTCGTGGTGAGTCTGCTCGCCAAGCCCAATTGCGTGATTTGCAGGTTCTCGATCTTGAAGGCGAAGGCTCTCAAAAATGCCCTGCTTTGATTTTGGTAATGAGACAAGGCAAGACCAACAAATTCGGAAGAATGGAAATTGGGGCATGTATTCGTAACGCTCGGGTTGAAATCTGTCCATTTATGATGTTTGGTGTTTACTTTTTTGGAAGATTCCATGTTGAAAATGAGCCTTTTCCTCGTTTTGAAAACTCTTCTGACTGGTTTGACATTCAACTCTTGAAGCACAAAGCTGACCCCAAGGAGCAATGGACCTACCACAGTCATTGTGCAGCCATCGATAAAGCATTCAAAGCATGCAACATCACTTCTTCAAAGAAAACGCATGTTAGTCGAGGTGCTGCTGCTCGAATGGCTGATATGCAAGGTGTTGAGGAATCAGATATTCGAAGAATGGGAAGATGGAACAACAGCTCATTGAATGGTGCCTATCTCACCAACTTGCCTCATGGCATCATGCGTAGCTTGGCTGTGTTTACCGAACGAGGTACCTTCTTTCTCCCCCGCGCCACCATCACTCCTTCAGAAAATCTACAAGCAATGGTGTTTCCTGAAGCAAGTCACTGGCTCTCAAAGCTTCATGATGGTACAGCAAGACAAACAGTTTCCGCAGAAGGCTTTCTTCAACTTATGATGACATTAAGAATCACGTTTCTACAAGATTCTGTATTCATGCAGCAACTGTATCCAGCACATTCATTGTGGAAAAATCCTTTGTTCCGTCATCCCGAATACTTGGAATTCAAACGGTATGTCAATTGATCTAGAGACATGAAAGCATCAACTAAAAAGTCTAACTATATCCTTATTTTAGAGAGCTGCTACTCAAAGCCCATGAAGAAGAACATCCTGAGAACATCCTACTCCAACGTGTCATTCCAGTAGTTGAACGAAGACTCACAAACATTGAAGAGAGTGTCCAACAGTCCAATCAGCAAGTTGTCCACCTGGTGAACCGCCTTTTGTTGAACATGTCCGACATCTCTACCGGCAGGGCCCCACTGCAAATCAACATCTCTTGGCCAGAAGGATCTGAAACTCCTCAGACAGCGGTAAGAAATATGCCTTCCTCACAACCAAGAACCGAAGAAGACATGGCCACGATTGAAAGTAGCTTGGATCAGCAAACACCTTCAGCAAGTCCCAGCTCTTTCTCTCTTAGTGTCACTCTTCACTCTTTGGAAGAGTTGTATAGAGAGTGGACTGAAGGGCTAGGAGGCCTTCCATCGGTTGAGACCATGAATGTCAGCCAAAAGGGATGGTACACAAGAAATGGGCAGAAGACGTTGTACATGAGGAGAAACAGAATCATGAAGACCATAAAGGATTATGCAGCTTCGAATGGTATAACCGTTGCAGATGCAGTCCGCATAGCTGAAAACAGAAGACAAGTAACCAAGAAGAGTTTGAGTCACTTGGGCAAAAACTGCAATGATATTTTTGAATAGCCTCATGGCTATTTTTTGAAGACCTATATGAATAAACAAAACTCATCTACATATGTACTTGTGCTATCTATTAGCCTTTGATCTCATTTTGAAATTACATTCTACACTAGATCAGGCTTCTTTACCTAATAGAGTGTTTGGCAGTCTGCAGCAAAATTAAGTATACAAAATCTCTCAAAAGAGGATCTACTACAAAGCTTATATAACCCATAATCTTCCTACAAGAAATTATAGCAGTATCATTAGCTATGGTAGTGGAAGATGCTATTTAATGAGTAATGCAAACCTTAAATTATTTTAAAAAACAGAGTTATTAGTAGGTGTCCCAAACTTCAAATAACAGATTTTATTTAAGAGGACATTTAAAATAACAGCAATTTTCTCTATCGGATTTTAAAATAAAAGGTGTCCATTATGTTTCCAGAGGTATCCGAAATTTGTTATAATGTAAGTTGTTGAGATCATTGCTCTGATCTGAATTGTAACTTAGATCTATATAGTGTTTCCTTGATCACGTCGAAGACAGTGTCTTCAAGGCCAACGGCGAGAACAATCGAAACAATTCGACAGGCCGTTACGATGAGAACGGTATTTTTTCTTTGTCATGTGCTAGACATGGCGTGCCTGAGCGTATGCTCAGCATCTACGGTGGGGAAGGGTAAGTTCCAAGTAGTTTGTTTTCTAACTAGATTCTAACCTCATCATCAATTAGCCATAAATATGCCTTGGCTTGCGTTAGCCATATGTTGAAGCAACAAAAAAGCGAAGGAACCAAGTATGGTATCATGTACGATATCATTTGTTTAGTGAAAAGCCATTTGGAAGTAAGGAGTCATGAGTCTAGATTGACCTATGCGTTGATAACTTAATTGATTTAATTGATAGCGTACATTCCCGTACTTGATGATGAATGACACCTGGTATGGAGTAACAGCATTCCATGCTTATGCTCATACTATGGCTTATCAAGTCAATTACAACCCTAGATATATCCAAAACTTTGGATATACCGACGGTGAAGGGTGTGATAGTTTCTGGTCCTAATTAGATGGATTTGTGTCGATGACCAGAAGTATGTCGAAGAGAAATCGACAACTGTTGGTCACAGATGCAGTGGATCATTTCACATATAACAAAATGCTTGAACTGCGTAAGTTTACTACATATACAGTCTGACATCTTTTTATTTCAGATTTAACAATTCTTCATAGCCAAGCAAATCAAAACAAAAAAAGAAAAAAACCAAAAAAATCTTGAAAAATACAAAAAACAATTAGAAGGTGTTAACACCGAAAAAATTTTAGAAGAATGGCAAAAGGCCAAAGATTTGTTATCCATGAAGATCAGTAAAAAGTTTGTAAAGAACATTCTTTACAAAGAAACTGAAAAGAACATTATCAACAGCAAGCCCTTCATGGAATACTTAGCTGCTAAAAAGCTAATGTATTATCTTCAACAGATGTAAGTTTTTGTCTTTCAAATATATGATCATCGTATTTACTGTCTCTTTAGACAAAATCCCGATCGCATGACGAAGAAGCGAATCGAAAGACTCAGACAAGAAACTGCTTGCTTTGAAGTCTTTGTATCAAGAGAATCCTACTTCAAGCCAGTCGAAAGCTTTGAGGATGAGTGCATAGCTCATCTCACCGATCAAATCAACGCCCAAGTCACTAACGTCTTTGTCATACTTGTTAAGAACTATGTTTTTGCTTTGTCTTTCAAAGAAAGACAATTATCTGGAAACGGGAAAATTGGTACGTTCTTTTTTGATATATTGATCACTTGCAGTTTTAAACATTATTGTCTGGTTACATTGTAGGCGCAAAAAAAGCTACAAAGCTTGTCTTGGCTCTCAAGCATATTGCTTTAAACGCAAAAAAAAATTATTTCTTTTTTCAACGAGCACTTATTGCAGAACTGCAGTAAGTTTATAGCGATTATATACAATCGAGCATATAGGTAACATGTCAATGTCCAATTAGATCAACAACAGCAAGAGCAACACAGAATTGACAGTCTTGAGGCGGCTGTAAAAAAGTTTCCCAAGGAAAGCTCCTTAGCTTTGCCTCAAGATGTCATGACATGGCACAAGATGTGTCGTGCTGAAGAAGAATTACAATTGCTGAAAGTACGCATTCTATACTTGTAAGCCTTTTATCGTTTATGGTTTATTAAGCCTTTATAATAGGAAGAAGAAATGCGATTTGTGCAGAATGTTGAGACGAGACTTTTCTCAGTCAATCTCGGAATCCAGTCTGCTCAACCTGAGCATCTTCTTCTACTAGAAAGACGAAAGCGCTAATTGCTTTTGCTGCAGAGGTTAACTCATACCTTCCTCGGCATGCCCCCATCCACTCCTTCTTTGTCGTCTCCTCTCTCTCCTTCTGCTTCTCCTTCTCTCGTTGCTCCTTCCGAGCCTTCAGCCGATGAAGTCTCTATATCAGAATCAATTCTTAATGAAAGCGATGATATTGTAGATGGAGGCAAAATCAGCTCTAACGAAGACAATGAAGATGATCTCGCTCCTCTTATTTCCGCGTTGAATATCGATTAGAAGATATTCAATAAATAAAACAATTAGACTCGCAGCTCGAGTAGCTTGCTTCTTGTAGTGTTAACTAGAAATATAAAGTTGTATCTAAAGGCTTAGTAGATGCATTGTTATCATCATTATTGTTATTTAAAAAAAACTTTTGCTGACCGGAGGCACCAAATCCATGGCGTTTTATACGCCGTAGATCAGAATTAAAGCTTAACAGTTCTCAATAAAAGATAAAATATTTATTCAAGTCAATTTTTTTTCTTAGTTAAATCACTAGCCATAAGGGTTCATGGTAGCTTGTGAACGACACATAAGTACTAGCAGACTTGGCTTCGCAATTGACAAAGATGTTGTCAATTTTGGTTTTCAATCTTGTTGTTCATGTTACAGATGAAGGAATGGCACTACTCAAACTATCATCATTCACAAATGACAGTATGCTTGATCTTAAACTAGATTCTACATTGAAGTCGATGTTGAAGTCACCAGCAATCACAACATATCTATAGTCTTTTTCTATAATGAAATGTAAAGCTTCAAGCAACAAAAAAAGTATCGGCCGAGGTGAGACATAGATACTACAGTACAAAGTATCTTGTACTTTAACAGCAGCAACACTAATCGTACGTGTGCCTGACTGGAAAAGACGAGAGTAAGCTTGAGGAGCTAAGGATGATCTTTCCAAGAGCCTGTCAGATATATAGCTTCTTGAGCCAATCTTTTGGTTTGAGCCCAATTCTCGATCCACAGTAGAAAGCATCTGTAAGCCAGGCAGCACAAATTCGTTGGTTGATTCTGTCCATGTCTCATTCAACAGCAGTACATCCGAAGAAAGAAATACAGAATCAGATGTGATTTGCCTAAAATTAGGGCCTAAACCCTCAACATTGTAGGAAATCACTTGGATGTCATCATTGTTGGGCGAGCGTGTTGACAAATGCCTGAATGATGGCACCAGCTGAACAGAATGTTGTCTGCGTAGTTCTTCAACCAAATCGCTTTGTTCTTCAGCCCAAATAGGTGCAGGAGCAATGAATTTGTTGTCCTTGGGTATGATCTTTAGTCCGGCTGCTGTAGCTGCTCTTGAGCAAGCAAAATGTCGTATTTGGGCATATACAGAAGCCAGAACGACTTATAATCGGAAATTCAATTAATCATCATCAAAGGTTATTTTGACAGATAATGTCAAAATAACAATAAATCAAATAATGTTCACAAAGTTGGAAAACTAAAATCATTTCAGATATTACCAGAGGTAATCCTGAAATCAAACATCTAACAAGCATTGGTAAAAAGCGATGATATGATATATAAAGCGTTCAATGTGCCTAGCTAACACATTGAAAGCATGATCAGATTTATATTCATTGACTCTCTTTTCATCAATACTTGAAATGGCTATATGACATGATACATGTGATAGCAGGATGGTTGCATAGGCCTTATAATACCAAGGTAGCAGCATCTAACAAAACAAGCAATGATTCTAGAGATTTCATTATAAGAAAAGACTAAATCATTACTTGGATAAAGATAGTTCTGAGACATAATTACAAAGGGCTTGTCTATCGTTATCACCTAATCTAAACTGATCTAAACTGATCTAAACATCCAACGAAACAAGTGAACAAGTATGAAACAGTTATGCCTGATATATTGAAACACTAATCAAGATTAAACATATCTTGTCGAGCATAATTATTATCTCTCCAAGATATAAATCAAGTAAACAATATATCTCCACCTCATTCAAGGCGGGGGATAAAATCTGGCTACAGCCATCTTTCCATTAAGGTGACCAGTCATCCTAGTAGGAAAACTGCTCATACAGATAAAATTATAACGGAGTGATTGATTGAAACCGAGATAGAAATAATATATAAACACAACATGGACTTGCAGTAGAATTAGTTCCCTCTCTTTCTTTTTAATAAAAAAATCGAGTTCCCTCTCATTGAATCTATTTGAGACTGCAAATATCACACCAACAACAGAAGCCAATTGGTCAGTGGTGGTGTAGCCATCCATGATTGAGCCAACCCCTCGATCCTCGTAGTTCAACTTCTTGGTTTGCTCTTCTTCTCTTTTGACTCTTTGAAGCAATGCAGCAAAAGTACTTCTTGGGTTGGGGTTTGCATTGATCTTCATCATTTGCTGCGAACGGTACAAATGCATAATGGCGGCACCATACAAGCACAAAGTGGAGTATCCGATCTTGGGCAATGGAAGCTCTTCGGCACTATCATTTCTCTTTCTCTTTCTACGGCTTGTTCTGTTTACAACCTTTAAAGCATTAAAAGATTAGTCTAACGAACAAGACATATTTTGATTACTTACAGCATCATCCAAGAAGTAATGAGCTTTTTCGCCTGTAACAATGTTGCGCAATTGAGCAGGCTCATGGGCAAACTTAATGTCACACCACTCTTCAAATTCTTTGATCTTGGGATCATAGGCATTCTTAGTATTCTGGGGACGTGCAGTGATATTGTCTTGATTGGTCTTATCAATGGACTGTCTCATAGCTAACTCGGCTTGAATACGAGCAGAATGGCTTTGTGCAGCAGTATTTTCTGATGAGTGCATGGTTCTTGAAGTAATGATATAAAAAGTACAAAGTAAAATTTATCTTTTCCTAAAGCCATTGTCCAGCTTGACTCTTTATATACTTCTTTTTATGAAGTATGATTTGTAATTGATTGTTCTAGTATATTCTGAACTCAAATTATTTGTAAGTAAATAGATTTAGACAATATCTTGAGAATTGTAGAGAAACTGACATATATTTGGTAAGAGTATCGATAAATCTATAGAAAAGTTGCCTATATAAAGTTCCAGCTATTACTATATACTCTTCCTGTCTAACAATTTGTATAAATTGGCAAGCTGCAAGCTGTATGTTCAAAGGCTATGTAGATTGTTCAATTCATGATCTGCTTATGCTATAAATTCTTAATGCTTATGTAAGAATTCAAACACA